>VDFB02375329.1:224775-248317 GCA_007258455.2 Sequoia sempervirens
CCGTCGCAGTTTGAGTTTTCTTAAACTTCGACGTTGGACCCTAAATTGAGCAAAACAGAGCCATTGCTGCACTGTTTAACCCCAGCGTCACACTTTGGTCAAACTGAACCACCAAGCCCAAGCCCGAGCCCAGCGGTGGAGTTTCTAAACTCTAGACTGTGTCGCTGCTGCGCAGAAAGGGTCTTAGCGGTGCACTTTAAACACCAAGCGATGCTAAAAGTGCACTGCTAGAAGCAAGCTCACCTTAAAAGCAAGTAATAAATGCATCAAATGAAAAAATTAAGCTTTGGTAGGGACCACATACCGGTGCCTCGATGCCTGGTGGCCGCTGGTAGGTCTGAACTCGGTCTGAGATGTGCATAGGAAGCTGTCGTTGCGCCATATTGCCGAAGGGTCAGAGGTCGAATCTCAAGGTTTGCTAGTGGAGGTGTGTGAAAATGGCTTGAAAGTGACCCCTTGAGCCCCTTTTAAGCCTAAAAAATAGGGTTTTTTGACCCTTTAGGGCTGTCCTGCTAGGGTTTCGGTCCCCCGAACCTATCTTCGTCTGTTTGAGGCTTGTTTTTCATCGTCTTATTGCGTTTAGACATTTTTTTAGCCTCCCAGACTCCTTTCGGACCTGTCGGACACTTTGTCATCTTTTTTCGAGAGATCACCCAAAAATTGAAATTTTCGTCCAATCTCTCAAGGGGGCATTATAATGGCATATTTTCTCTTGCCAGGCAGCAGTGGGGCAAGTTTTTAAATATTGAAAATCTTTCAGCTTTGATCAAGATCAGTTATTCTTTGAACCAAGGCAACAAGTGCATTGCTTCAAAGAGGGGCAAAATGTAGACACAAAATATACTGATTGATATCGTGAATTCGATCCTAACTTACTAACATCATTTCTTCCTAAATCATCCTTCGATTTAACCATTTAATCAAATTCCCCTATCTAATTAAATTCATCAATATTCGTCTCTTAATTAAATAAATCACTTTATCTAATTAAGTCACTTTCTCCTGTTAATTAAATCAATCCACCTGATCTAATTATCCCTATTTAATTAAATAATCAATTTACTTGATTAAATCCCTAAAGTTCATTTGTTAAATTAAATACATTAAAACCTTATTTAATTTAATTTAACATCATCTCCTTTAATTAAATAAATCAAATGCTTATTTAATTAATCTTTTGTCATATTCCTCTCTTATCTGATTTAAATTAATCCATAAATCTAAGTCAAATAAGTCACATCATATAATCTCTTATTAAATTAATTAAACCCTTGATTAATTTAATCTAATCACATGTCACATCCTCTAGATAATGCAACTTGCACATGAAAATAGATTTAATTCATTTATTAAATCCCTATTTTCCCTCACATGGCATCTTTTGGAATATTCTCTCAATTTGAATTCGAAAATTCCAAGTCAATATGTACTTCCAACAAGGCAATAACTCTCCCTTACATGTCCTTTGCCTTGAGCCAAGTGGCATTTATTGTATTTTTTCCTTCCCTCCTACATGTCATTTCAACAAATTTGAATTTCAAATATTGGCATTTATTGGCACAAACCCCAAATCTTGCACATCCATCATCCATTCATAGCTTGACAAGTGGCACCATATCATTAGATGAATGTTAGTCCCACATTGCTCAAATTTGGACTTTCATGCATCTTGAAATCCTATAAATGAAGAGCCCCTCTCCTCATTTCATCATCCACAATTCAAGCAAAGTTACCATGCTAAAATACTTAGCCATTTCTATTCATCACTTGAGTTCTTAGCTAGGTTATTGCAGATTTTAGGCTTGAAGCTCTCACATTCATCATCAAAGTGGATCAACATTCTTCAACAATCATCAACTTGCATCTTAGGGATTGGGAAAGGGCCAATTTTCACATCAAATTGGCACCAATTCCCCCATGGGATTAAGAGTTTGCTTGCTTAATTAGGATTTAATCTTGTTTTTGTGATTTCATTGTGTTCTTCATCATTTTCTTCCTAATTTGAGCTATGTTAATGAATCTCATGGGGAATCCTTCTTTAGGCTTGTAATTCCTTGTCTAACTCGCTTATTCATGTTGTTTTACAGGTACTAGGAAAAGGGTTCACACAATTACAAAATCGAATCTACCTCAAGATGGAAGTAGATTGATTGGGCCATGGATGAATACTAACTCGGGATGGATAACAATCCTAAGTAAGTGTGAAGGATGATGATTGAGACCAAGCACCTAGCCCAACTTGGATAAAAACCTCTAAAACAAAGTCTAGGGGATTGGGATTGATAAGTTGATGATGAAAATGCAATCTAGGAATGTTCTAAGATGCACCTATATGATTTGACTAACAAAATGATGAATTTTGGAAAATGCAGATGGACTAAAGTGACGATTATGAGAGAATGAATGGTGATAAAAAAAAAATTGATCGTGACAAAGAACTTGAAAAATGATAGGATTTCAGTGGCCAGAAGCATTAACTCTCTAGATTTTGTATGGGTAGTCCATACACCTTTGTGTAGCACAAATTCACCTCTTCAGGACACGACTTTTCCTATTAAAGGTCAATGGACTTGCCTCTATGTTGAGAAAAATTGCTTATATCAAAGGCTCAAACTCGCCTATATCTTGGGACACAAAGGAAACAAGTAGATTCAGGATGAAAATTCACCTATTGAAGGATTAGATTGCCTATATGATGGATAGGATTTCCTAAATAAAATGTGGGATCACCTAAATCCTTACAAGACCACAAAGGAACAAGAAGAATCAATTTTGCAAAATCACCCAATAGGGATGAAAAATTTGCCTAAGTCTTGAAACATATGGATGAGGTCAAAATCACCTATCGATGGATAACAAGTTCACCTATTTATTGAGATGTACAAATAGAGAACAAACTTTCCTAAAATAGGATCACCTATTGAATAAACGAATTCGCCTAAGTATTGAACTATATAGACAAGGATGACATAGGTAGACACAAATTCACCCCTGTGAACAACAAGTTTGCCTATTCTAAAAGGTGTACGGATGGGGAAGACTCAGAAAAGATGTAGGACCACCTCTATGGACAACAGGTTCACCCAAGGAGAAGACACAACCACCTATTCTAGGGGAACATGCGAACTCAAATGATATGGATTGAACACAGACTCACCTGAGGGCTGGGCAGACTTGCCTATTCGAAGGAACATGCAGACATGGGGTCACCTAAGAAAGGGACCCACAAGCAAATTCACCTCCGACAAAGATGAAATCGCCTAAAGGGATGACCTAGATTGGACTCAAATGCAGAATTGCCCCTTTATAGGGTAGGATTACTTGTCCAAAAAGAAAATTTTCCTCTGTGAGAAGCATATTCACCTCTAAGGGTAGAGGTAGACTATGGCAAAGGATAGAAAACACGACAAACAATAGTAGAAGGGCTAAATTGACTCAAATGAAAATAAGCACTGGTATCGCACAATGAAGACATGCCAAGCAACACAATCCTAGAATTAGTATTGAAGGTTTACAAACTTGATGTACGCCCACCACCTTGAGTGGACAACCCAAGGTTAATACTCTATGATACTGGGGTGGTTCTTTGGATCACTCTTTCTCGTGAAGGCAAATAGCTAGCGATTTAGTGGCATAGGGTCATCAACAGATGCCACGTGCTCACCTTCACACTCTCTCTTAGAGACTATTATAGTCCACCATGAGGATTTCTATCTCAACCCAAGGGAGTACATGATGAGTAACTTCGGGGTATGGTGTGTATCCCCTGCACTACACCAAGCCACGACTAAAACACAAGTCTCTATCTAGGTTGAACAAGGCTATCTCGTGCGTCCTCGATATACGCTAGGTATGCGAGGCACAACTGTGAACACTAGCCCATCACAAGCGTAGATCAAGAGCCCCAACGATGTACTAGAAACTCGAACCAACCTTGCACGTCTTATCTATGTATCACCCTAGCTTTGATGCTTTGCTAAACATGACATGACTGGATTGGGGTACAACTTTAGCTCTCCCCCCTTTATATACCCCATTGGTAACACGTCGTTGGGATCATCCCTTGGGTGATGAAATCCCAGGAAGGTCCCGCTAAGGGAAGAAGATACTAGATGCTTCGACTGGTCCCTAGGTTTGTACGTAGCGCAAGGGGAGAGCTTAGGCACACTAGCACCTCCTAGGTATACTAGACTAGACTAGAATAAGCTACGATTTCTTATCACCTAGGATCACCGAAAGGTGCAAGGGGAGTGGATACATCAACAACCTGCTCCTAAGCACAACAAACAATGTTAATTGACTCTTTAATTAAGCTATGTGTACCTAAATTAGTGCAAAAAAAGACACATACAAATCTACACTAGGGGTCTTCAACTAATGATCCTGCACAAAATGAATTAGTTGTTTTATGCCACTGGTCTTAGAAAAAAGAGTGACAATTACTGTGCAAATCATTAGCAGAATGACACACTCACAAATAGAAAAGTCAGTAGATCAGTACCCGAAATCGAAACCAAATTGAAGCTCAAATTAAAAAATTAAGGTTTGGGAATACTTCAAATTTTCCTTTGTGTGAATCGAATTCACCTATGTCTAATGATTAAGATCTCTTGTCATGGTGAAGGCGCGAAGTCACACTCGCTTGTTCGAGTGGATGGGCGAATTTGAAGTCACCTATTGTGGGGAAGGGGAAAAGTTAGAATCATCTCTATATTAGGCCAATCTTGCTTGTTCCTGAAGACCTCCAATGTATACGCCTTTGTACCAAGAAATCTCACCTCTTGCTTGAAATTCACCCCTTTTCACAAAAGGGAAAATTCATGTTCTCCTTTTTTGATTGCATTTTCGCCTCTGTAATTGACGAGTTCACCCCTCGAGGTGGATTCGCCCCTGCATGTAGAAATTTGAACTTGCAAAATTCAAACAACAAAAAATAATTAAATGTAGACCTGTGACATGGGTCCCATTGGGCGTGAAAAAATGTGTGTAAGTGGATGTGACCTACTAAAATGCAAAAAACTAAATAATGCAAGGTTAAAAAACACAAAGAAAACACTCAAGATTGGCCTAAGGTGAACTCAAACAACATACAAGAAAATATGGAACCTTTTACCTTGTCTAAGTTGATAGTTTGGTTGGCCCTATTGATCATTCGAATGTGTGCTCCTTTGATGAAAAAAAAACATAAGACCTAGTTGTAAATGACCATGAAGTGATGGATAATGCAGTGGTGCTTGTGGGTATTACAATGGATGCAAGATGTGAGTTCAAATGGTGTTGCAACAATGGTGGATGAGCACTTGGTTGCTTGCATGCTAAAGTTGATTGCAATAGCGATGATGCAAATGAGGGAAAATTCCTCCATTTTTAGGGGAAGTGCCTCTAAACAATGGAGGGCCCATATTGAGCCATGATGGACAAGATCGAGGGCTAGGGTGAGTTGAGAACTCACAAGCCCTCACATCTTGACATGTGGTAGATGAGATGGAAATGAGAGGTGAGGTGGAGGTACTACATAGTACCTTAGGATTTAGACAAGATCTCCTCATAAAGAAGTTCCTTATCGACATGTGGGTGATGGGATATGTGAGGAATTAAAAAATCCTCATATATCCACATGGGGATGTGAGAAGGAATTAAAAATTTCCTAAAATTCCTTGGGGAATTAAATGTGAAATAAAAATTCACATGGGGAAGGGGTTGCCTTCTCTAAAAGGATAAAGCATTTAATGAAGTTGACTTTAGACATATGCCATAAATGGCATAGGGATTAGGTTGAACTAATCAAGTGATTAAGGTTGTATAAACATGAGATTAGGCAGGTTAATGAAGAATTAAAGGAAAGTGGGATTATGGAGAATGTGACACTAATTATGATTAGGGGTGTGCACATCCTAATCAAAGATTAATTAAATTAACCTAGATCAGAGAAGACTATGGAGGATATGACAAGGAGAGAGAAAGAATGAATTTAAAAATTGATTTAAATTCATAGAGGGAAAATGACTAAATTAAATAAATTAGAGTATTTATTTAATTTAGAGAGGAAAAGGGATAAGGGATAAGGTATTTAATTATTTAATTAAATACCTTAGGGATATTAGAATAAGGGAAACATTAATTAAACGATAAATTATTTAATTAACACAGATGAAGGATGTGAGATAGAGGAATTAAAGGGTTGAATTTGACCATATGGGGGTGGTCAAATTCAAGTGTACAAAAAGAAATAAAAAGTAGATAGAAATGACACAATGAAGTAGAAAGCAAGGAAAATATAGATGCTACTCTACACAAATGATAATGGAAGTAAGAAATTAGACACAATATCACCTCCCTTTCTACGAGTGCTTAAGGTCGAGAGATGAAGGAGAAGAATGAAATCACCATGTCAATGGAGTAGAGCTTCAAGAACCTACAATAATAATGGCACTAGAACATGAAGATGGTGTAGAAGTGCAGTAAGGAAACGATAGAAGTAAGGGAGTGTGATAGAATGAAAAGAGAGCTTGAGAGAATGATCAAGATTTGTTAGAATGAATGGAGATATTTAGATAGTGAAATAAATTTGAGTTCAAATGACAAAATTGGACACAAATAGTCATTCCCAATGGTCAAGATCCAAAGAGGGACATTACACAATTGGTAGAGAATCATAATGTCCCTAACATCTCCTAATATAGGAATCTTGTTAGGAAGGAAGAGAGGCACACAAACGTTTGTGCAATGCACACACATCCCTGAAAGAAATTATATTCACTGAAACTAAATGATAAGGAAATGTGTGCGAAGTGAAGGAAAAGTGGCATGTTTTGCATCATCATACTTGTAGGGCTAAAATGAGGTTAAATTAATGGGAAAAATTTACACCATTACAAGAACAAAGCAAGAACTGGCATTTCTCCTCCTCATCCATTTTGACACCAATTGATGTCAATTGAACCACCAATATATTAAATGCTTCTAGGTGGTCTGTAATTCATCCACCCTCTTCCATTCTCAAGGATTATAATTTTTTCCTTAATAAAATATTATTCACTAAAGATTTGGATTTGATACATCTCACCAAGTTTCTTCCATAGTTTTTTGTGCAAAGGTCTCTTCATGGACATTGATTAAAATAAAATTTTCCAAGCACAATCCAATTAGACCCTTGGCTTTACGGTCCATAACATCATATTAAGTAGTCAAAGTAGGATTTGTAGACCTTGAAACATTCTCATCAACAACATCCCACAAATCTCGATCTATCAACAAATCTTCCATCTTCAAATTCCACATCTCAAAATTATTTCTAAAAAATTTCTCCACCTTTATTCTCCTTGATGAACTTGTCATCTAAAAATTCCTACAACAAGATCACAAAGTATCTTCTGCACAAGCTCCCACTCAAATATAGATTAGTTTAAAAAACTCAACAATCCACAACTAAAACCAAAGGTGATTGGACTCTAATACCACTTGTAAGGAAACAAAGGTAGCAGAACAAATTTCTACACAAATCTTGAGAGGAGAATAATACAAAAATTTGCACATATTTTCAACAATTACAAAAACTTAACAAAAATAAACATAAATATCATGCATACCACAACACAATGATTTACGTGGGGAAAACCCTTTCGAGATAAAATGACTCACACTCCAAAAGCCTCCCACTATATTGTTCATAAATCAAAAGGATTACAATATACTTGCAAAGCAAGCTTCTCACAAGAGTATCACAAACCAAAGATCCAGAGACAACATGACTCCTATTAGACTCTCAAATTACATCATAATACATATAGTCATGATACAATACCCTCATACAATAGGGTTACCTTCTAGGGAAAGACAATCCAACAAAATGTCTACCATAAGATCTGAGACCTAATGATGAACAATCCAAATTTATAATATATCATTGATTTAATGTATGTCAACAGTTTAATATATTTTAAATTATTTTTGTTTATTTTTTTGTTAACACGCATTCCACTCCACCTCGTGTTGTTACTATAGGTTACACCTATTAGTGTAACTAGAATAAATATATTAAATACATCCTATCAAAAGTAAACCTTATATAGTTTCAAGGTTGAGACAAATTTTACCAACACATCTAGGAGGTGAGTTTAGTCACATTATATAATTATTTGGGGCCACTTGTAAAGTTGTATTGTAGCACCGGTTTATTATTTTATGTGTGGAAGGAATAAGATAATAATTTAATATTTGAAAAATACTTAATAAAGTGAGGGGTCAATGGTTTTTTGGTACATGGTTTTATCTTACCACTTGTTTGTATTTGTGTGAGCTTGTATCTATAAAAGAAAATACATGTTTAGTGGTTAAAGTTGGTTGGGTGAGTTGGTTGTCATTATTGAGTCTTTCTAAGGAGTGCATACATGAAGCATGGCATGGGATGTGTGAATTAATGTTTGGACACATGGATGATGCATTGGAGAGGCTTGATATTTCAAAAGTATTCATGGTAACTTGATAAGTGCATGTATTGTTTTTATTGCATAATAATAGGTGGAGTATGGATGCTTTTGGAGGCTAGTTTTTTCCCTCTTAAAGGTTTTCTTAGGGTATATCTTGTGTTATCTTATGGCTTGTATATGTTGATCTAGATTATTCTATAAGTTTGTATGCATACTTTTCTCTCATTAGGTTATGTAGAAATAGATTAATGAATTGGGTATTATACATTATTTCCTAATAAGTGGTATCAGATCTTTCATGGTTATGAGAGGTGTGAGCTCCCAAGTTTTTTTATAACTCTTATTTGAGTAGATTTGGTGTAAATTTTTTAGTGTGAAAAGGGTACTTTATCTAACTAGTTCATTTCCTAGCTAGTCCTCCACTTAAGTCCTCTTCACACTAGCTTAACTTTACATAGGGATAAGGTTGTTGAGCTTTAATGACCCTGAGTTGTTACACCTCACATGATGACAACACTTTTCATAATATTATTACATCCTCTATCTCCCCTTGACCTATATAACCAAAGGGTTTCCTTTGTAATCACACACCATTCATTCTAATTCTCAAGGTCATAAAAGCTTTGCATTCTCTTGAGAGGAATACAGTTTCTTTTTTCTCATCTCTTATTTCTATATTTTCTTTCCTTCAGTCATTTGTATCTTGGGTAGGCTATTTAGCAACTATTACAAAAGTTGAATCCATGGCTATACAGGATAGATGTGATGTATTATAAAATGTGGAACACATGTGAAAGTGTTATATTATAAATTTGGGATTTTGGAGTTTGAAGATTGGTAGGATTTATTACAAATCTAAGGCATGAAAAATTTGGGTCAAAAGAGTTACTTGTATTTTGCTTTCATATGAGGGTTTTACAGAGAAAATTTTACAAATTACCTCTTGAGATAATATGGACCTCACTATTCGATCTAGGATGGTTGAGAAATAAAAATTGATATAAAATTTGACCTATTTTGACCATTGTGAAAAAATGATTTTTTCCCTTATCTATCCTAATCGTATGACTATACAGTCACAGTTCGCAAAATAAAATAAAATAAAATAATTAAAACCTTATGAAATAATAAAAATTAAAAATTAATTAAAAATTTTATAAGAAAAACAAAGTTTAAAAAAAAAAAAAATTCTATATATAATGGGTGGACGGGGGTCTGTAGACCTGTATCTACCCTGTTAGTACCATGGTCAGGTGCTACAAGGCTAGTCCCACCATACCCATAACCCCCACTTCCCATTTTCAAATTGTTACCCTAGTTTCTATTACAATCCAAAAATATGCCTATTCATTTAAATTTGACTAAGTTATGAACTTGTCAACCTTTTCCATGGTTTCCAAAACCTTGTCGGATTTCACCTAGGTTGTCAAAACCTCATCCCCATTCAATACTTCAAAGCTAAGTATAAGTCTTCCTCTTAGATTCAATCTTTCATAGAGTTTTAAGAACTCTGTCAAAACTTGAAGCACTTGTCATAAATATAACTATTTTTGATGAAGGTGAAGTTGAAATCATTGTAAAATCTTGAGGAAGTTTCAAAACCTCTATCGCCTTTCGAAGGGATTATCAAAACTATTTTTTCTCCCGAAGGAAAATTGGTCATGAAATTTTTTTTCCAAGGAATGGCATGAAGAATATTTCATTATAGTGCTTTGAAACTTTATAGTGGTTATGAAACCTTCGTCAATTCCAAATGAGGTTGTCGAAATGACCTATTTCACCGAAAAGGTCCCTCTTAGCCGTTTCTTTTCAAATATTTAAAAGTAGTTGAAGCAATGGGAAAGATGTGAAATTTTACATGCACCAACTTTACTGAAGGGGTATATTAACTACCCATTCAATCAAACATTAATTGTAGGGAGTTTTTAAATGATTTGAGCTATTAAGGAGGCACATTTTGATAGTGATTAGAGAAAGAATTAGAATGGAACGGAGGAACGAATTCTTGTAGCTAGAGGTTCTTGGAGCCCTGAGCCCACTCAAAGGTACTATTTTTACCTGTTGAGCTACAATTTTCTAAAAATTTTACTCTAAAGTGGAAAATTGTACTGGCATAAGTTGTTCTCTACAAATTATGTACATATCCAAGGGTTTCAACCATAATGAAGTATAAATATCATGGTTATGAATATGTTTCTAGCTTAACCAACACAATATCGAAAATAGGTGATACTAAGTTAGGGTATGTGAGTTTAGATGAGTTTTGGGATAGAATTGGGAAGGCTAATTGATGTAAGTGTTCCAAGGCCTTCTTGCACAACTAGCTAAGAAGACTTTTCCCTATCTTCATCCAGGAACCTAATAGCTTCTAGGTTCTTGTTAGGCTTAGATAATTAACTAAGTCCTGTTCCAGCTCCTCTCCAAGAGTTTCACACTTTGTGCTTCACCTTAAAAGACTAACACCACTTTGAACTGGAAAACTCTCTCCTACACTTAGAAGACTCTAAGTGCCAACATCACACAAAACCTTGAATTGATTGTAGGGGTGCCAAACATATTGGAAACATGCCATGTACATCCAACTAGATCCATCTTGGATGGTCTTCAATCTTCTTTCTTACCGATTCCAAGAATTGGTCTTGAGGAGGCCTAATTCCTTGTAGCCCTTAACAGTGACCTTTTTGTCATTCCTGCCCAAACTTTCCAAACAACCTAAAAAAAAAATTCCACATTCAAATACCCTTTTTGATCCTCTAAAATATTCACAAGGTTTCAGACCCCTAAGCCCTCCGTACACTGGTTTCCTATTATCTAGGTCAAATAGGGCTAAAAGACCTAATTATTATGATTCTTCTAATTTCTTGCTCATCACTTAAACTAATGGATTGACTGGACCTCAATCCTTCTAGCATATTAGGATATGACTATACCCTACTTGGAACCATACTTGTTCCGTACTGTACCTCAATCCCCTACCTTAATTCTCCAATTCTTCACTGTCAAACCTCTAACCGGGCACTCTAAGCTCGCCTAGGGTTTGTTAATACACACTGCTGCTCGACTCTTCATGAATCCTACCACTATATATGTATAGACCAATGGCTCCCCTAACACATACATCTCTCCTTAGGAAGATCCCATGGCTATATTTCATGGGGGAGCCATAAAAAGGCAAACTGGTCAGGATAGGGCCAGAAAAACCTCAAGACCTTAACTTATGAATTCAAAACGCTAAATCAACTCAAATTAACTTGCTTGCAAAAGGGAAAAATCTTAGAACTACCCTGTGAACACAACTCCAATACCAAATCAAACCATCTAACTCATTTAATAGCACTGTCACTCAAAGCCATGTTTTTAGGGTGTGTTGGTTGATCCCCCACTCCTATCTTTTAGGGGATCCAAGGTAACCGAGTTGCATGCAACATTTTTCATAATGGAAAATGTTATGACAACTTTGTAACAACTTTTGGCAACTTATGGTTATGTCATCTTCCTAACTCTTAGGACCTCTATCTCCCATATTTCAAGCAACCAACTCCATTAACGACCTCAAGGCATCTTTCTAACATCATTCATGTGTTTAGAACACATTTACGACTCAAAATCCCAACTTAAGTTACTAAGCTAAGCAAAGCAAAAATTATTAACTATGACTAAACTTTGGTGACCTTAGTCCTAATGACTAATGCTCCTAGCCACAACAATGACCTTCTAAGGTCCAAAACAAATACACAATAACTCTAACTTGGCTAATGTCAGATACAAGCCAAAATATCCTAACTATGGAGGTTAGCCTAGGTGTGCTCTTGCACCACTAATCCTCCACCCATTACACAAAAGTTAATTGAGAGTGGATTATCACAAGCTCCTACATTCCCCATGGAAATTCAATGTCCAGATTTGATAATTGAATGTATTAAGCATTAAGGCCCTGAAACACAAGAAGTCAAGACTAATGATAATAGACTGGTGGTGAAAACTCAAAGAGCTACTTTTTCTTCCTATTTGAAAATTTTAGAGAGAGAAATATTCAAAATTTGATTTGACCTATTCACAAGTTACTTTTTTCGGAGAGGAGACTTGCGCGTATAGGAATGTAATTGCCAAAGAGTGGTTTGCCACACCAAAGAAGGGTAAATATCAACTACCCAAGAGTTTTCACATGAATCACTTAATAGATGAGATTTATGATATAAGTGTACTCCTCCATAGGCTAAAAGGAAATGAGAGGGCTCAAAAATTTGAAGAATGGATGTATTTATTCATTCGGATTGTAGTTGGAGGAGACCAATTCTTAGATTGGGCACAACTCATCAGTGACCAACTACACCACATGATCATCCATTTACCAATTAATAAATTCTTCTAGATGTCCTCATATTTTATTTATGCTATCACTAATACCAAACCCTATCCTAGGTTGAGACCAAGTGCAACTTTGCACCATGATTTCTCAATCTTTGATTATTATGATAAATTACAACTGGAAAAAATTTACCACCACCATAGGAGAATTAATGATACTTTCAATGAGGATGACTCAAGAAATATAAGGGGATATTGTCTTAAGGATTACTCATGAATCTGTGCAGCTAATTGATATCTATGGAAGCCACTTCATATAGTTTTAAAGGTTCTCAAATATTAGGATTGGAGGG
This sequence comes from Sequoia sempervirens, assembly GCA_007258455.2. Classification (NCBI taxonomy): domain Eukaryota; kingdom Viridiplantae; phylum Streptophyta; class Pinopsida; order Cupressales; family Cupressaceae; genus Sequoia; species Sequoia sempervirens. The sequence continues at coordinate 237,866 of VDFB02375329.1, forward strand.
TTTGATGGTACTTCACTAAAACTTCCTAAGTATGTAGAATACAAGTTTGTCTTGATAGAAGTCTATAAGTAGATTGTAGAGGTGAATAAGAGATGTCAAGAAAGGAAAAAGGATGGCATACATTTTCCAGTTGGACTTGGCTATTTCTCTTGCAACTCTATGTCAGAAATGCTTAACATTGAGAGGGATTTAGTTAAGTATACTTTGTAGTTTTATGATGCAAGATTCCTTTTGATAGAAAAGACTATGTAAAGAAAAAATTGCAACTAGGTATCATATTTCATCACATTTGTGACTTAGAAGATTAGTGGTTTGATTGTGCTAATGAATAAGAAGTGAGGATAAGTTGGATGAGGATATCTCAAAGAAAGATAAAGGCATTCAACCTAAATTGGGATTTCCAAGGTATTGAAGATGACAAGTAAAATTTGGTAGACCCCATTTTTATCAAGCATGTCTTCATCCAACCTACTATGTCTATGAAATAGAGTATTAAATAAATTAAGACCATTAAAGGTAAAACTATAATTTTCTTAAGTAGAACACAAGAGTGGGTTGCTAGAAAGAATGAAAAAAAGTAGGCTTCTCCAACTAGGTCACAAAATACCTAGCTGGAAGAGGGGAGTAGCCAACCTCCAATAACCTCTGGGACATCATATTCTACTTCATGAAAAGTGTCATTGGAAAGTTAGGGTGGTGGAGGTGATGACACCCAAAAGGGAAATTTTCCATAGAGAACATGTGGGTAAGATGCTCCCAAACCTCCTCTAAAAGACAAAGATAAAGAACCATCTAAAAGATAATAAGAAAAGGTCAATATTTATACCTCTCCATATTTGGAAAGTAATTCTTCTCCTTTTTCTTGAACCTTCTCCTAACGAAAATGTACATGTTTCCCCTAGGATAGGACCAAATCCTCCTTCTTGTCCAAAACAATAACAACCTGATTACTCCCCCCTTGAGAATAATATTTTTTGCCTCCTCCAGTTCTAAATTAGTTCACTCCTACCACTTCCTCTTGGCATGAGAAAACATTGTCAAAGAAAGAAATATTTTTCAAGTGACTATTTTGGAGAAGGACCTCATAGGTTAGTAGAGGACCCCTAAGCCTAAGTGGTTGAAAACTACTTTTAGGTTATTTGAAAATGATAGTACTAGAAACATATGTGTATTATCTTCCTTATATAAAGAAGGAGGTAAGCTAGGATATTGCTAGTGATTTTAATGTCAGTAGAGTTAACTTAGGGCCTTCTACCAGGGATGGGGAAATACATAATTTCTAGATAACAAAAGCTAGATTGGTAAAGCAAACAACCAAACACAAGAAAATCATAGATGAATTAAAAAGTCAGATTAGAGTCATAACTTAATGTTTGAAATTTGTCTAGCATTGCTTTGCAACCAATAACCAAGATAAAGTTGCATTTGAGCCATTGCCAATAGTTGGGAAAGAGGTAGTAAGAAGGATACAAAACTACAAAACCTTTGGGAAATTTATAGGAGAATGCGTCGAAGGCATATTGAGTAAGGGAAATCATTTCATATTAGATATGAAAAAGGTGAACAAGGATGCAAGTACCTTGAAGGCAGAGGTGGAGAAAGAAATTGCCTTGGCTAAAATCAAAGAGATGATGTTGACCAACACTTTGGGTGAACTTAAAGGAATGGTAGAGTTAGGACTTGTGAAGCTAGTTAGCGATAAAATTCTTCCAAACATCACTGACAACTATTATGCAATATGTAAAAAGAGTGTTGAATGGAAATTCTACATGGTTAAAAAGGCCTTGTAGGAGTTTAGTAAAGTACTAATGGAATACAATGCTATTAATGAGGAAGTCCATAAGGATCTATCTGGACTTGGCCTACAACCTATGAAAGAAGAAGGAAACTATGATGAAGACTTCGATGTTTTGAATGAAAGTTTTAAAAGAATGATTGATGGGATCACTTCTACACAACCTTTCAATGTTGGGCGTCTTAGAAGATTTAGCAGAATTGATTTGGTTTTGTTTCAATCAGTGGGGATTGTAGTGAATTGTACAAGACTTGAAGCAGAATGAGGTATCAAGGTCATTTAGAAACTCTGAGCTAGGAATGTTATCATTCCCCAACATGAGGAGATGACGACCATTGTGAAGGATTTCCACGCTTTTCAAACAAGGATTTCCATTTCATCAACCTAGTTAAACAAGGGACCAGTGAACAAAGCGCCACATTAGTGACCTTTCAATTGCTCATGGTAGTTTTGAGTTGATTAAAATATATATTTTTAAATCATTAGACAATTATACTTGGAAAGAAGCACTTATGCACTTGCTTTTTGTATATGTAAAAATGAACTATGAATATCTCTTTTAGTATTTTGGAAAAAAATTCATACTTCAATTTTAATATAGCATATTTTATCTAATGTCATCCAGACATCTATGTGCATTTGGTTTTCATTAAGATGAATGGAATACTTTGAATCTATGTGTCTAAATTGTTTTCATTCAATTATATTGTTTTAGTGTGAATATATAACTATGTCATCTTAACAATTGGCTTATTCTCTGAGTTATATTGAGTTGAACTACATTCATTTCTATCTTCGTTGGCCTTTGTACCAATGTTTTGATTATTTCATTTCATTGCCATAGATATTAGGAAAACTTCTAGTGTTAAGTTTATACACCTTTACTTGTTTCAAGCTAAAAGCATACATAGATTTAATTTCATAGTTTTGAATATTTTATTGAAAATCTAAGAGGGAGTTGTACCTCTATAAAATTTAGAGTGATTTTTTCATATAGAAACTATTATCTTGAGTTGTTGGGAATGATTGCATCTTTTAGGCAAGAGAGCCAAGCTTATAACAATAAAATCTCAAGGTGCCAATCTGTTAACCGACAATTTTTTGGAAACTCCACTGGGGATATGAACAAAGATAGTTTTCAAGTAGCATAATCTATGTTCTACTGAAGATCTAAGAGTTACTCTAGATTCTAAAAGATATACCAGAGGGGATTGAAGGAGAGGGATTATTGAGCCATTCTTTGAAGCCCTTTAAGTAGGTAGCATTTCTATTCCTACTCTCCCTAATAGAAGGACTATATCAAGAAGTAGACCTTCTTCACCTACTAGAGCAGCCCCTTGTTCTTATATTGGCTAATCTTTAGTTTTACATGATAATTTGGTTCCCCTAGTAGTCAATTCCACTCCAAACATGGTTGACCCACCACCACTAGTTCCTTGGGGAGGGGCTATTGGTCCTTTATCTTTGGGATTCCAATTACATGAATTACCTAACGATTCTTAGAAGAATATTCTAAATTTAAGGGAGATGGGGAGATCTCTATGGATGAACATATCAATGCCTTTTATACCACTTGTGGAGTACTTGGTGTACAACACAAAGATGTGGAAATTAGATTGTTTGTGGAATCCCTCACCAAAGCTACTATTGAATGGTTTTACCACCTACCTAATTCTTCTATTAATAATTGGGATGATATGAGAACACAGTTTGAAAATAGGTTTAAGAGTGTTGAAGATGAATTTACTTTGTTGGTGTAGTTAACTCACCTTAAGAAAGAGGTTAATGAACCTATGAGAGAATTTGTGGCTAAGTTCAACAAGTTGGTAAATAAAATTGATAATGCAAAGACGCCCACATTAGAAAACCAAAAGTGTTTATCAATGCTTAGCCTCTAGATATAAGCTTCCACCTAAGGAGAGTGCGGGTAGCCACTTTAGATGCAACACAATCTATGGCTATTCAATTAGAAGATGACCTAATCACAACAGGAAAATGGAAAAAAGGAGTTACACTCTAGCAAGTCCCAAGTGTCAACTTCTTGAAACCCTATGATCTAGAGACTTACTAATGATATAATTTCCCTAAAAAGGAAAATTTCCAAGAATTCATAACCATATAAAGATATATCAAGAAAAGGTAACTTTCCATCAAGTAGCAAGGCCCTGCCTCTTCCTCCTCAATATAGATTGGCAATTGAAGCAACCCTGGGAGGAAACAAGAAAAATATGTGTACCTTCCACCTAACAATTGATCATGATGGAGTAGATTGCTTGAGATTAATATATTTATGCAGATGACTATGATGAAGAAGGCCATTGAATAAATAATTGATTAAGAAGATGCATCTAATTAGTGTGGCAACTTTGGTATTGGATATTTTGAATTCAAACCCAATGATGAAAGAGGAGGAGACATCTACACTACTTTGGATGATTCTACCTATGCAACATTGACTCAAAGAAAATAAAATACAAATCAAAAGGGTACTCAAAATTCTCCTAAATTCTTATTAAGCAAAGATAATGCTACATCTAAGAGTGAAAACTCATCCTATTGGTGTCAAAAAATATTTGAGGGTATTTCTAAGTCTACCATTTTTTGTTTGTTGAGAAATTTAAGGACTCATTTGATATAATTGATTTCTACAAGAACTCATAGGTATATATTTCTCAAATAGAAAATTTGAAGATGAACACTAAATAATTATATATGTTGGTGGAATATGTAAAGTCTAGTAACTCAAAATCTCATATGGCCTTAAATGAGAAAATGATCAACATAGAAGAACCTTCTACCAATTTTTTATTAGATAATAAGAATATTACACTTGTCAATCTTAGGGGTAAACCTTATCCTTAATATATATCTTTATCCATCAATGAATATAGTCTAAGCAAATGTATTATTGACTCAGGAGCTTCTGACAATGTTATGCCAACATAGGTCACTTATGCTTTGGGGTTAAGTTTGACAAAGATATTTGGGAAGTGTTATTCTATGGAATCAAAAATATTCCTTTAGTAGGGAAGATTAAATATGCTCAGGTCTCTCTGGCCAACGATCCTTCTAAGAGACTTAAGTTAACAATCTTGGTGGTAGATATCCCCACCAATTATGTTATGCTTTTGAATAGAAGTTTCTATGAAGACCTCGAAGGAAAGATTCAAATGGATTGGTCTCATGCTTCAATTACTATAGGGGGTAAGAAAATGTGTTTGAATATTGAGCCCAAGGATAAATTCACATTCCTAAAGTTAGAAGATCCTAGATCACAAATCCTTCTAAAGGAATCAAAATTTGGAAACTACACGCTTCTCTTTGATTTAGATAAAGATGTTGAAATTATTAGTCCAAATATATCTTTTGAGTTATGGACCATGAAGTTTGATGGAATTTTCTCTAGCTCTGGATCAGGGGTGGGTGTAGTTATGATTTCTCCTACTAGTGAGACATTCCCTTTCCCTTATAAATTAGAACTTGGGAATACTAAAAATACTACATAATATGAGGCCCTATTGCTGGGACTATTTGTTGTAAAATAAAAAGGTATTAAGATGTTAAGAGTTCTTGGTGATGTTGAACTAATAGCTAAATAGGTATGCAAAATATTCACTGTGAAGAATGAGATATTGAGATATTACTGGAATAAGGTATGGGATAGTATTGAGCACTTTGTTGCTTTCTCCATAGAGGCTATACCTAGAGAACTAAATTCCAGAGTTGATTCATTAGCTGTGTCCACCTCCTTGTTGTTGCCTCATCCTAATTTTAAAAATGAATCCTATAGAATTGAGATGATATATAGGCTAAGTGTCCCCAACAATATTAATCATTGGTAGATATTTGAAAATGAAAAAAAAATCTAGGCTTTTCTAAAAAAAATTGAAATGTTTGTTTACATTTTTCTTGAAGGTAGTGTTGATGAGTGCAAAGAATTCTACCCAGATGATGTGCAATATTTGAAGGATGAATTTTTTCAATTGAAAGGGAAAAATATTCCCAAGGGTATGGTCTCATTGGAAGATTTATTTGACCATCATAATAGGGTGATCAAGAATAAAATGAATGAGTCTTCCAATAGTTTAGGAGAGTATGAGGTGGTAATTATTGGAGATGTTGAGTCTCCAAAACTTGTATACATAGGGAAGTGTTGCACGCCTAAATAAAAATGGTAGTAGCATTGTTGGTTAAGTATAGAGATGTATTTTCTTGGTTCTATGATGATTTGATTAATTTTTTGGTGGGGAAATTCAACATCAGATACCATTAAGAGAAGGTATGGCTACTTTTAGGCAAAAAAAGGACTTATAACCCCAAGGTCACTAACAGTATACTTAGAGAAATTAATAGGATGTTGAAAGCTAGGATTATATACCCTACTCATCACTCAAATTGGGTTACCAATATAGTCCTATTTTGAAATAAAAATGGGGAGATAAGGATTTGCATGGAATTTTGAAACCTCAATCAAGAATCTTTGAAAGACAATTACCCACTTCCTATGATGAACCATATCCTCTAAACAATAGTAGGGCTTGAAATGATGTCTATGTTAGATGGTTTCTCAAGATATAACTAGATTAGTGTCATAGAAGAATATCAGTATAAGACAACCTTCACACACAATCGTATGCCTTCCAAACTTATCAATGTTGGTGCTACCTTTTAGAGGGAAACACACCTCTCTTTTGATGATCTTAGGAATAAAATAATTGTTATTTACTTGGATGACTTGGCTATGCTCTCTAAAAGGAGGGAAGATCGTTTTAAAGATTTAGAGAAAATCCTACAAAGGTTTAAGGACCATGGCATCTCCTAGAATCCAAGGAAGTTGGTCTTTGAGGTCATTGAAGGTAAACTACCAGCCATATCGTGTCAAAGTAGGGGATAAGAATTTATCTTGAAAGAGTTAAGGAAATTTTGCAATCGAGTCTACCTAAAACAGAACAAGAGTTAAATCATTCTTCGAATAAGTCAACTTCTTGAGAAAGTATGTGCATGACTTCTTTGAAATCACCAAACATATGATAGATATGATGAAAGAAAAGAAAGGTTTCAAATGGAATGAATGTTGATGATGTTTTTTGCACAACAACAACTCAGACAAGACACAAGTATCCTATCTCTCTTGAAAGGTAAATCTCTATCAACAAGCCTCAAGAGACAACCCCAAGGTCTCTAATGTCAGGTCTTGAAAATTCATAAAAAACTTAGTGATAAATGTGAAAATTTTGGTAATCACAATGGGACCTTAATACAAGCAAAGACTGAATCTTCAGTTTATCAGATCTAGCAATATGATAATACTTCAATCCTAAATCTAACTGAAATGACAAAGAAATAGCAAAAGATTATGGTTTTAAATAAATCACTAAGATTAATGCTACTCGTAAGATTAACAATGTAAATGATAAAATACTTAAAATGGACCAATCCCTCATAAACCAATTCCTGCTTAACCCAGATGAATCTACAATTCCACAAAAATAATGCAATCTTCTAAGGCAATAAAGATTTTCAAATTATGAACATTCATCCAATACAACCCTAAGGTAATTAAAATGAATAAACCTTCACAATTGAACTAAGCACAATAGATATATGGTCCAAGCTAACATTACAAAGCAACTAATAGTCAGCTAGTTACAAAAAGTATGGACCAGGGATCGCTGCAACACTCCAAGCATCAAACCATGTACATCATTGAATTAGATCTAATCCTAACTATCAAAATATCAATTTTACTCAAAGAAATTTTAAAGATGGAATAACAAGAACCATGCAAGATAACAAGAACACAAGTATGGCACCAAATCACAATGTCATTGCTTGCATCAAATTATCCACTATAGCAACAATTCTAGTTTTCTATTACAATATTTGCTTGGGAACACTACTTTCTCTACTTAATTTGCTTCAACACTAGCTATCTCTCTATTTGTCTATGTTTATCTCTATATCTCTATATCTATCCCTTACAAATGAGGCAAAATGCCATATTAATAGAAACCTCAAAACATGTTGGCCTAGCCAAAGTTTTAAAATAATAATTGGCCACAAGATAAGTTGGCCAAGAGAAATTCAAAATGAAAAATGTGCATTAAATGCATGAACTTCATCTAGGTAAGCCTGGGATCTCCAATGCAACTCGGACCAGTGCATGCAAAATAATAGGGAAGCACAAATCTCGATGTAGCCTAGTATTAACTACCTTCCCCTTTGTCTCTATTTCGATCAATCTTATCATGCACCTTCAAAAGTGTTTTGTCAAGGTCGGCTGTGGGTGGCAAAGGAAAAACTTGAGTCGGCTTTCAATTGATGTAATACTTTCCTTGGACTGCTCCACCGATTTATCCCACTCAACCTTATATGTTTGATATTTATCAATAACAACAATGTAAGTGGCCACATCATCCAACTGATGTTTAGTAATAGGATCATAATTAGTTAGAGCATAAACATCTTGCCACCATTTCCTCAACTACTCTAAGCTCAAATGCTTAGGTGCAATGTTCCTTCTCCCTGTCATTATCTCAAAGAAAGCAATGCATCCATTATGCACACTAGTTAGGGTATCCTCAATTTTCCTCCTTTTCTTATAGATCTTTTTTAGAACCTTCTGCCTAATTTGAAATGCCTCAAACCACTCCCAAGGTTCGACAGCTCTGGAGGAAAGAAGAATTCCATCACTCACAAGTTTATCCTTGGTATACTCCATGATGGTTTTAGTTTTCTGCAACAAGAGGTCTATATCTTCTTTGTCTTCAGCTAATACCTCTTTTAACCAATCCATCACCCTCATAGCATCTCCTCCAGTTGAGAGAATGTCATTGATAGCTTCATTTCCTTTGGATTGCACCCCTTGTAGCCAACTTGTAGTAGCAAGAGTGGTAGCTTTCATCCTTTCCAACTCAGTGATTGTCTCTTGGGGTAGGAGATTTGCACCAAAGGACGAGGAGCCAATGGACTGCAAGGGCTTCATCAGATCCTCCAAACATTTCCTGAGTTTTTCATTCTCTTTCTTCAGCTTATGTTTAGTTTGGACTTCCTTTCTTAATCTACCTAGGATGACTGCACTAGAACCCTAATATCCTTTAATGTCTTGCTCCATGGAGGTGGATCCAAAATTGATAGTCAACAGATTGTATTCCTTTGCAGTTACATCATCCTTGTTCTTATCCAGGGCAGGAGTGGCAATGCAGACTACCCGGTTGTTCGTTGCATCTCTTTCAATTTTGGAGATAACCCTGGCCTTCTTTCTTCCTTTATCCTTTCCTATTTTAGCCAATAATTCATCCCAATTGGGTGGGGTATCCTCCACAACAACCTACTTTATTTTTATTTCCTTATCCAACCATTCGGGAACAATGGATTTCAATTGCACTTCACTCTGTCCTACTTCCTCCTGCTGACCCTTAGGCACTTCTTCATTCAAATTCTGCCTCTAAGGAGTCCCTTCAGCTTTATCTTTCTCTTCTTCAACCTACTCCTCCCTGTGCACAGGTGAAGGAACCTTTTATGATTCTTCCTCTCTTGGAGGGGACCTAACTTCCTCAGTCCTAACTGGTGAGTCTTCATATGCAACCAAGGGGGACTGCATTACCTTTTCTATTTCTGCCTCTACCCTATAAATTTCACCTTCATGAAATTCTTCTCCCTCTATGTCTTGATGGTCCTCAACTTTCTCAGATTCACCTAGTTCATTTTGAGCCTCATGAGAAGAAGGAATATCATCATGTTGCTCCTCGTAAGAAGTAATCAGAGGAGGGTCTGCTTTTGGCACACTATCTGTAGGAGAAGGAGTCCTTGACTTCCTCATATTCACCTATGTCTTTTCTCCTACACTCTCTACGCTTACCACAGATGGGCCCACTTCTTCTCCCACCTTGGAGCTTGCTTTCTGTGATAACATTACAATTCTTCTTCTTTTGGGTACAAAAGCGCCAACCTCAGGATCTTGCCTTTTAGTTTCTTCATTCCCAGGCTTCTTAGCCCTTGAAGTATGCCCCCTTTTCTTGGCAATGGGCTTTCTCTATTTTTCTGCTTCCTAGGATTTTTCCATTTGAACATCCCTAATCTTAATTCTGAAAGGGGAGCTCACCTTACCCTTACTCTTAGGATCCTATTCGGCCGATTCCTCAGAAGTAGAGTGAGGGTCCAAATCTCCCATCAGATCATAGGTGCACTATACACCTTCATTTTCCAACTCCCACATCTTATGCTTTAGCCACAACTTGGTATACTTGGTGACTAGATCCATTATATGTCCTAATTCTGTCTTTTCTTCTTGTAGCCAATCCACTTCACCAATTGGCCTATCCTTAACTACCTCATAAGCATGGCCTTGAATCAGGTCCCCGTCATCTTTTATTTGGTCTGGGACTGCTTTTACATTAAACAATCAGACTAACTCAATTGTAAGCTTAGAAAACTTCTTCTTTCTCACCTCATACTCATCATTGTAATTGGCTCAGTAGTCCTCTAAATCAACCTTGTGGCTATATTCTCGACTGGCCCTCTTTTGTGCTTAACCTGTTATGTCGAACCTGGATCTCTTGGAATGGAAGGACAAACCAAGAGCACTCATCTCCTCCTCTGAAGCTTGAGTTGAGCTAATGGATGGGCATGCCTCTCGAGTGTCAATCCTCAAAGGG
>VDFB02375330.1:0-22021 GCA_007258455.2 Sequoia sempervirens
ATATTGTCAAGATAAGTTCCACTAAGGTTGTGAGAGATCTTCCTAAGTTGGTGAAACCTAGTAATGCAATATGCAAGGAATGACAATTGGAAAAGCAAACTAGGATTTCATTTCAGAGTAAAAAGCATTGTTTAAATGTATTGTTAGAGCTTGTGCATATTCATTTGTGTGGTCCCTCTAAGGTCAAAATTTTACAAGGTTACAGGTATTTCATGTTATTCATTGATGATTATTCTAGAATGGTATGGGTTACTTTATTAAGGGAGAAATTTGAAGCACTGGAAAAGTTCAAGATCTTTAAAGCTATGGTTGAAACTGAGACAAGTTTGAAGGTTAAATGTCTAAGATCATATAGAGGTGGTGAATTCACTTCCGGTGAATTTAATTCTTTTTGTGAAGAAAATGGAATAAAGAGACAATTATCTGCATCACTAACCCCTCAGCAAAATGGAGTTGTGGAAAGGAAGAACATAACAATTGAAGATGCTTCTAGAACTATGATGCTGGAAGGAAATGTCCCTCATATCTATTGGAGAGAAGTTGTGAGTACTATTGTGTACACACTCGACTAGGTACAAATCAAAGGTGATACTAGTGAGACCCCATTTGAGCTATGGACTGATCAAAAGCCTACTGTCAAATACTTCAAGATATTTGGAAGCAAATGTTATATTAAGAGAGATGAAATACATAGGAAAGTTTGATGCTAGTAGTGATGAAGGAATCTTTCTGGGTTATTCTACTAAAAGCAAGGCTTGCTGGTGTTATAATAAAAGATTGAAGAAAATGGTTGAAAGTGCAAATGTTAAGGTTGATGAAGACTTAGGTAAACTATCCAAAACCTGTGGATATGACTCTGATGATCAGGATAACAGTACGAACAAAGGAAAGCAAGTTCAGACTACAAATCAAGTGCAAATCAATCCGATAAATCAAGAAAATGAAGAAGGAGAAACTAATGAAAGAGCATAAGAGAGATCAGAAGAACCTGAAGTTGAAGAACATCCTAAGAAAAATCTGAGGTATGTAAGACTAAATCATTCAGAAGATCAAATTATAGGTGATAAGAACAAAGATGTCCAGACTAGGAGAAAGATTGCAAAAGAGTATTGCTTGATATCAAAGACTAAGCCTACTAGTGCGAATGAAGCATGTAAAGATGAGCATTGTGTTGAAGCAATGAAAGAAGAGTTAAAATAGATTGAGAAAAATGATACATGGATTCTTGTTCCTAGACCTAAGGATAAGAATGTCATTGGAACCAAATGTGTCTTTAGAAACAAATTGAATGAGCAAGGTGAAGTGGTTAGAAACAAAGCAAGACTGGTATGTAAAGGATATTCATAGATGGAAGGAATTGATTTTGAAGAGACCTTTGCCCCTATTGCTAGAATTGAAGCTGTAAGATTATTTCTTGCCTATGTTGCTCATAAGAACTACAAAGTTTATCAAATGGATTTCAAATCAACTTTTCTAAATGGTGAATAGGAAGAAGTGTATGTTGAGAAACTTGATGGATTCCAATTGACTGATAAGGAAGATATGGTGTGTCAGTTGAAGAAAGCATTGTATGGACTCAAGCAAACCCCTAGAGCATAGTATGCAAGATTGGATAAGTATTTGCTAAAGCTTGGATTTAGCAAAGGCACTACTAATAGTAATATGTATTTCAAGATTGATCATAATAAAGATTTGATTGTTGAATTCTTTGTTGATGATATCATTTTTGGAGGAGATGATGGTTTGTGCATGAATTTTTCCAATGCGATGCAGAATGAATTTGAGATGTCTATGATTGGTGAGATGAAATTATTTTTGGGATTGCAAATTACTCAATTAGATAAAGGGATTTTTATATCTTAGTCCAAGTATGTGAAGGAATTGCTAAAGAAGTTTTGTATGGAAGATTCAAAGCTAGTTGGTACACCCATGGTGACCAAATGCAAGTTGACAACAGAAGATGATTCTCCGAAAGCAAATTAGACAAGATACAGATCAATGATTGGTGGATTGTTCATGAATGTTGTATGTATTATTGCAATATTTCAAGGTAATCCAAAGGAATCCCATGTGACTGCTATGAAGAGAATTTTCAGATACTTGAAGGGAACTGTTGATCTTGGCCTATGGTATCCTAAAGATTATGATCTTACCTTGAGTGCCTTTATTGATGCTAATTGGGAAGGAGATGTGAATGATAGAAGAATTACTAGTGGTGGAGCATTTTTCTTGGGTAAGAAGCTAATTTCATGGTTAAGCAAGAAGCAAAATATCATTTCCTTGTCTACTGCAAAGGCCGAATACATTGTTGCTAATAACAATTGTACTCAAGTCCTATGGATGAAGTAGATGCTAAAGGATATCAGAATTATATATGATGATCCTATTGCTATATTATGTGACAAATCAAGTGCTATTAACATTTCCAATAATTTGGTGCCGCATTAAAAAACAAAGGATATATCTATCAAGTTTCACTTTTTGAGGGATAAGGTAAGTGAAAAGGAAGTCAGACTGGAGTATGTGCCTACTAACAAGCAGATTGCAGACATCTTTACCAAGTCATTGCCTAAGGAGACTTTTGATTATCTTAGAGGGAAGTTAGGGGTGATTACGCCTCCTAATCAGAACTAAGGATGCATTGCTTTGCATCAATCCGTGCATTTCACAATCATATCTTAATTCAGAACTAAGGATGCATTGCTTTGCATCAATCCGTGCATTTCACAATCATATCTTAATTCAAATTGATGTTGTGGTGGCTGCTACTTAGGGTGAGTAGTCAAATGTTTAGATATGTGGTTTAGAGCTTAGAGATCTTTGTCATTGATTTCAAAGGGGGGGAAGAGTCATGTGAAAAACTGGTGATTATCTGGGGAGAAAATCCTTGTGGGGAGAAAGATTATGTGAAAGTGTTGAGGAGAAGATTAGTCAAATCCTAAGGGGGAGTAAGTAGCAGGAGTTAGTTGCATTGATGGTGTTTTTCACATCATGTGTTGCCATTAATTACAAAGGGGGAGATTGTTGGATGTTGTGGTTGTGTTGTTGATATGTGGTTGTCATTGATGTCAACACTATTAGCATAAATTCATTTGAAGTTGTATATGTCAAGGATATTGAGAAAATTGTAATAAATGAGTTGCAGGTTGTTAGTGGTGAAGTGAAGTTTAGTATGTCAGTTAATTTTGTACATTGTTGATCAGAGGTTGTGGAATAAAGGGTTTGTTGCTAAGTGTATCTTGTTTATCCATGTTGAGTTTTAGAGATCCATGTGAAGATTTGATCAAGTTATGAAGACTCTCATTCTAACAATTTTTTTGTTGCTTCATTCGATGTTCCTAATTGAAGATGATGTTATTTCAGTTAGTGCAGTTGTTGTGGATGCTTCATTTGTGATTTTTGATGCTTGTGGATGTTTCTATATATTTCTCTATCTTTGTTGCTCATCTGAATTGATTGTTGTGCTCATGGTTGGCAATTTTCTCTTGTGTGTTCATGTTTTTCTTGTTCTTAGCTGACATAGTGTTTGTAGCATGTTGTGGATCTTTGAGGAGAGATTAATTGAAGTGTTTTCATGTTGGAGATGTTGATTTGGGTCCTGACTAAGCTATGGCCAACCTTATTTGATTCACATTGTTAATCTTTAATGTTTTGGGCTGACAGTTTATATTCATTTTATTATTTCTTTATAGCTGACTTGTTGCAGATATATAAGAGCGATTTTTTATTTGAATTGAAGAATGTAAGAGGGTGCAAGAGTGTGCGAGTGTATGCCAGAGTGTGCTTGTATGTGCGAATATCATTTCAAGGAAGAGCAGAGTGTGAAGAAGTGTGCATAAGAGTAAAGAATTATTCATGTGCTTAACCAGAACTGTAATCAGGCATTAGCAGATGCTATTCTCTTAGTTCAAAATTTGGATGGTTGTAATACAAATATCTTTGTAAGACAGTGTGTATTCCTTTGTAATTGAGTGTTTAGCTCTAGCAGTGTGCCTAAATGCATGTGCATTCCCCATATTTCATTTTCATTATACTTTTAATAGGGTATAATCTTTTGGACTAACCTCCACTATGGTTTTTCCCCTAATAGGGTTTCCACGTATAAAATCTTGGTTTTATGTGTGTTTCTGATGTATTGATGATTTATGCTTTCATGGTTATTTATCAGATCTGAGAATAAGGTTAATACGTTGAATAAGTTTTGAATTTCTATGACAATTGATTCACCCCCCCTCTCAGTTGTCTGCCCTTGTGTTGCCAACAATAAAGCCATCCTACCTAAGGTTTATGCATTCACATGGACTACCCTATATAAGAGAATCTTAATGGGGGATCATTTACAAGTGATTGCAATTTTTGGACCAAGTCGGTGCCCAATGTGTGAAGAGGATGAAGAAAATACGAATCATCCACTTTTCAACTATAAGGTTGCTTCCCACTATTAGGATTGGATCATGAATAGATTAGGTTGGCAATGTGCTCGACAAGAATATTTGTTTTCTTTCTTGAAAAGTTGGATATTCCCCAATTCCAACTTATTCTGGAAATATTTTTGGATAGTGTCCCCATCAATGATCCTATGGAAAATATGGGAGGAGTGCAACAAGAGAATTTTTCAAGGATCAAAGAGAACTATGAAGCAATTGTTGATACACATTAAGGAAGGAATTATTGAAATGTTGAATGCTCATGTGCCTCTACACTCAAACATGGTATTCACAAGTTAGGATAATGTGGTAATGAAATTTGGGGGTGGGCTAAAAATCCCCAGACATTACATCCCAAAGGTTAAGGAGAAGAGTTCTTTTGTTAAATGGTTGTGCCCCCTAGTGGATGTTTGAAGATGAATTTCGATGGGGCCTCTTGTGGCAATGCAAGAAAGTCTAGTATTGGTTGCATCATGTAACACCCCTCCCTTTTGTGCTCTGTTAATCAGGCAATGTTTTCCTATGTTATGCTTCGATCATGTTAACATGTGAATTAATGATGCTTTATACTTTGATTATGTTAATAATGTTAGCTTTGTCAGTTAGTGATATTGTATTGGTGAAGGGGACGGGGTTGTATCACTCGCTTGTGAGTGCCCTACGATTCTGAGATTTCCTCTTCACGGTGTGTCTGATCATATTATGTATATATGCACATTCGACATGCTCTTTGTTGCAGGTTGGCAGGTACATGACATCGACTCCACCTGGTTTCCAGGTCTGAGCGTGTCCATTAACCAACGAAAATTAATTGGGAGATAGTAGCTAGGGTTTCCGAACCAGGTCGTCACCCTAGTCATAGCATGTTGTTGGTTTGTCGTCGGGGTCAGTTGTTTTAACTTGGTCAGTTCCCCTTGAGCGTTATTTAATTTCAAGTTTAAAGTTATTAAATGACTTGCGTAGTCTAATTAATGATTAAATGTGTTTAGTTGCAAGCTAAAAGTGATTAAATAGCTTTTGGAAATTATAAATGATGAATGTTTTGTCTTATTGAGATGTTGGAAAATTAGTGATTAATTAATTAATTTAATTGAATTAATAAAATAATCTAATTTTGAATTAGATTTATTTTATTGATAATTTGAATTAATTGTGTGAATTAATTAAATTATCCCTATGAATTAAAAGTGTAAAAGATTTAATTCTTTTGTTGAAAATAAAATGCTAAAATATTTTGAATTCAAATTGGAATTAGAAAATGGTTTAAAGTTATAAAAAAATTCAAATGTTTTCTTATGCAAAGACTTTGGGGTAGAAAAGATATTTTCTGTAATAGTTGACTATTTTGGTAAAAGATATTTGTGTTTGAAATTGAAATTGGAATTTGAATTAAATTTTGATTTGAATTTGAGTTCAATTTAATTTGATATTGAGTTAGAATTGAATTTGGAATTAGAAGTGGAATTTGAATGTGAATTTGGGGAGTTTGGAAGAAAAAAAAAGGATATATTTTTTATTTAGGGTTTTCTTTTGAATCTCTCTCCATGGATTCTTGGTTTTGGTGGAGTTGAAGGAGTGCTTGGAAAAATCTCCATGGAGGAAGCTTGCCAAGTTTGGAGAAAACATAAGGTTCTATCTTTCCTCCCTCCATCTTCTTGCTCATTTTGAATGATCGAAGATATAGTTTTAGATTCAATAAAATTCATGGAAAAGCTTTTCAATTTGCACAATTGTAATGGATTTGAAAATAGAAAGAAAATCCAAGAAAGCTCAATGATTAAACTAGATTTGTGAAAACCCATTTCCTTGTTTTGAAATAAGTTTTATTTTCTTGAATTAGGTTTGGATTATTGTTGCTATTTGTGTATGAAATCATGATTTGAGTATGTAGATTTGTGAATTCAACCTTTTATTTCAAAATGGGGTGATACCCACAAATATATATTCAAATATATATTTGTTATTTTAAGAAATTTTAAAATTGGGTAAAACCCAGATATCTCTGTTTTTTTTAATTTATTTGGGAAAACGCAAGAAAATATTATTATTGTTTTTATTTATTTTTGTGGGGAGGTGGGAGGTCAAACCCCACCCCACCACCGCCACCGCCGCGGTCGTCGCCCGACGGGAGGCGTCGGTTGTGTGAGAACACACAGCCACCGCCGCCCGCAGGGGGGGCGGGCTGTGTGTGAACACACAGCCGTCGCCGCCCGAGGGAGGCGGGCTGTGTGCTTTGCACACAGCCACCGCCGCCCGGCGGGAGGCAGGGGCTGCGTGCCCTGGGCCGGCCCTCTTCCAATGTCGGCTTAAATTCGAAATTGTTTTTTTTTATTTATTTGTTAAAATTTAAATTTCTAATGAATATTATTTTATATTATATTTTATATAATATTTATAATATTTAATATTATATAATATATAAAATATAATATATTTAATATATATTAAATTAAATGAAATTTGGTATAAGTTAAGATATGTTTTATTCTATTGGTTAAATCATAAGGTTTTGGAAATGATTAATTGAAATATAAAAGTTATTTGTTATATTTTGTAATTAAATGGAATTCTTCTTTTTATATTTGTTAAAATAATAGTTGGCTAAATTGAGTAACTTTGTGCATGAGGGTATATTCATACTTTGAATATTTGTTTGTAAATAATCATGTCAACATGCTTTTATATTTAATTGTATGGATTTCGCAATGGTATTGTATTTAATAGACGCGTTAAGGGGTGTCAAAATTCAAATATATTATGATGATTATCGTTATGCTTTTAGAGGCAAGAGTGGAGTTTGGAAAATCTAACGTCTTATTTGAAATATCGATTTTCGTTGATCGAATGTCCTTGTTACAAAATGGATTAAGTGATTTAATTTAATGGTTGTTTATTAAAATACCTTGAGTTTGAATATGTTAGTGAAACTTAGGGAGAACAGTTGATTTAATTTTAACCAGAAAGCTGCTTCATTAAAGTGTTTGGTTATGAACATGGTTACGAAATTTAGAGTAAATGATCTGTTCTTTATATATTCCAATGTCGTGATTAGAAATGGGATCAATTGTCTGGATAAATGCAAGTTATGAAATCTGTGGTTGAATGGATTTAGGAAATCCGAACATTAGCCTTCCTTTATGTCTGAAATATTTTCTGTGTTTAATTGTTCGCCTTCAATGTTGTGGAAGGAGGGTGATTGTTTTGTGAATCTTCCTGATATGGGTTCATTTATTTGTTATGGGTGGTTTACGTGAGTTTTTATGATGGTTGACTGTAAGTCATTTCTTGTTGATCATGTAAGTCTTCCAGCAGTGTTTTCTTGAGATGATGTCACGTCTCTTATGATTCGCTTGACTTTCTTGGATTGTGTGTGAGTTAAGCTTCAGTGGAACCTGTTTCTTTGTGTGGGATGTGTGATCTCGTGATTAAAGGTTGAGTTGTGTATTAGTTCATTATGTGGGTGGTTGTTATGTAGTCAACCTTGTGTTAGCCTTGGGTAGTGCACGTGTTGGTTACAAGTTTTGTACATCCGTAGTGATGTGTTACCTTTGGAGGTGTTTGGTTTTTTGTGATAAGTGCTAGTGCATTGTCTACCCTTGGCATGTGGTTGAGTTTTGTGTTGTCGATAGGGGAGTGGCTTTCAAACGAGCGCCAGGCCCAAAGTGGTTCCAAGATAACTCATGTGAGAGTCGGTTAATTAAGTGAAAATTAAATTAACTTACTAGGGAGAGAGTAGCTTTGAACATTAATAAGATAATTTAGCCTCGCTCATTGGCTCAAGGGCTTGTACGAGACTTGAGATGAGTCGGGAAGGCCTGGAATGGCAAGATCATTATCTCGTCTTTACGAGAGATAATCGATTCCGCTCTGGTGTGCATGTGGGGCCGGAAGTCGGTTGAGGTTTCCAGGATATCCCTAGAGGGGGGCCGGGACCTAGGAAGACTTGCCAGGAGATCCCATGCAGCCTTTGCGATGACACTCCTCCTATGATAGTAGTCGGTATGGTGTTGTACCGTGAGTTTATTTTGTACAGTGATGGTACTCGATTTTGTTCTCTGGAAGCATTGTAACTTCGTGTTAAGTGATGTTGTGACTGTAGTGGCTAAATGGCATTGTGTTTGTAGATGTTAAGTGGCTTTGTGATTGTAGTTGTTTCAATTCAGTTTTTGTGTAAGCCTGTGTCTAGTGGTAGATGGTCTTGTCTAGGAAATCCTTGTTACTATCTCCTAGCACGGAGGGAGTGGGGCCTTTGGGTTCCACGTGGTCGGGTGGCGTGCATTCCTTTCCGTTGGATCTTCTTCATGTTCGTGTGTTCGTGTTTTCCAGTTGGAGGGCTCGTTGGATGCTGTTGCTTTTCTGGCTTCGTTCTTTTCAGATGATCTTTATTTTATTACCCCTCAGTTGTTATCGAGGTGGAAATTGTATTATGTAATCATTTGGTTGGAATTGCCTCATTCAGGGAATGAGTGTTGTAATCTTGTTGTTAAATGTTAATTGAAATCTTGAGGTATTTATTATCCTTGTTGTAATTTATCTTGCATGGTGTATGTTGTCTCATTTCCTTAAGTGCTTAATGTTTCAGTTTATGTTAAGGTTATTTGATGTTGGGTTTTTAAGTAATCTTTGTCTCGTGGCCTTAGAGGTTGTTGGCAATATGTATTCACCTTACATGTTATTTGTACTTAAACAAAAAAAAAAAATTGGTACGTTTAAGTAGTGAATTGCAACTTCCTCTAGGGTTGCGTGGCGGGGCATTACACATCATAAAGGATTATTAGGAGAATCATTTTTGGGGGTTTTCCAAAAAGATTGTGGAGGGCACAAATAATGATGTTGAAATGGCAATAGTTGAAGCGGGTCTTTGACTATGCCTATCAAAGGGAATATTAGATGTTGAAATTAAGGGAGACTCTCAAATCTATGTCAATTCTATAAAGGAAAAGTCCATAAATAGATGGAATCTAAAAGGATGGCTAATGTTGATTTGGAAACACTTGGAGCACTTGGATTTCTTCTCCATTAAACATGTGTTTTGTGAGGCCAACAGAGTGACAAACCTCCTCGAGAATGCTGCCATTGATGAAACTGGTATTGAAATAGTCTCAAACTTGGATATGGCCTGGTCAAATCTAGAAGAAGTGGTACTAAAAGATTGGTGCAATCCCTAAGGGGATTCACTATGGGATCATCCCACTACCCACTTGATATCGTGGCCAGTAATATGGGCTTCTCCACCTACTCTATACGTCTTGGCCATCAAAAGATTACTTCAACTCCAATTTGTGCATACTGGCCTACCATAGTGTGCCTTACAATCCTTCAGGTACCACTGGATGCATATTAGTGACTTGTACCTCTTTGGTACACTCAAGGCTACAAGAAATGGTGATGGTCCTTGTCCATAAATAAGGGGTGATAGAGTGTAAAGTCTGGTATTGGTTGCATCATAAGGGAATATTAGGGGAATCTTGTTTGGGGGTTTTCCAAAAAGATTGTGGAGGGCACACATAATAAGTTTGAATTGGAAACAGTTGAAGTAGGTCTTCAACTGTGCCTATCAAAGGGAATATTGGATGTTGAAATTGAGGGAGACTCTCAAATCTATGTAAATTATATAAAGGAAAAATCCATAAATAGATGGAACCTACAAGGATGGCTAATGTTGATCTGGAAATGCTTAGAGCACTTGGATTTATTCTCAATTAAACATGTGTTTTGTGAGGCCAACAAAGTGATTGACCTCCTCAAGAATGTTGCCATTAGCGAAACTGACATTGAAATAATCTCAAACTTGGATATGGCCTGGTCAAATCTAGAAGAAGTGGTACTAAAAGACTGGTGCAATCCCTAAGGGGATTCACTGTGGAATCATCCCATTACTCGCTTGACATCATGGTTGATAATATGGGCTTCTCCACCCACTCTATATGTCTTGGCCATCAAAAGATTACTTCAACTCCAATTTGTGCATACTAGCTTGCCATAGTGTGCCTTCCTTGGGATCCTTCAAGTACCACTGGATGCACATTAGTGACTTGTGCCTCTTTGGTATGCTCAAGGCTACAAAAAATGGCAATGGTCCATGTCCATAAATAAGGGGTGATAGAGTGTAAATTTTGGTATTGGTTGCATCATAAGGGATTATTAGGGGAATCTTTTTTGGAGGTTTTCCAAAAATATTGTGGAGGGTACAAATAATGAGGTTGAATTGGCAACAGTTGAAGCAAGTCTTCAACTATGCCTATCAAAGGGAATATTGGATGCTGAAATTGAGGGAGACTCTCAAATCTATTTCAATTCTATAAAGGAAAAATCCATAAATAGATGGAACCTACAAGGATGGCTAATGTTGATTTGGAAACACTTAGAGCACTTCTCCATTAAACATGTGTTTTGTGAGGCCAATAGAGTGACTGACCTCCTCGGGAATGTTGTCATCAACAAAACTAACATTGAAATAATATCAAACTTAGATATGGCCTGGTCGAATTTAGAAGTGGTACTAAAAGACTGGTGCAATCCCTAAGGAGATTCATTGTGGGATCATCACATTACCCGCTTGACATCGTGGCCAATAAAATAGGATTCTCCATCAACTCTATACATCTTGGCCATCAAAAGATTACTTTAGCTCTAGTTTGTGCATACTGGCCTGCCATAGTGTGTCGTCCTTGGGATCCTTCAGGTACCATTGGATGCATATTAGTGACTTGTGCCTCTTTGGTATGCTCAAGGCTACAAGAAATGGCAGTGGTCCATGTCCATGAATAAGGGGCGATAGAGTGTTATGAAGGCAATAGTGTCCCACATTATCCTCGATCTTGAGTGTGCTTGTGTGAAGCACAAAGTTGAGAATGTAGATGGACTAGTTGGGGAGGGGGACCCACATGCATAAGCTACTAGTGTGGAAGAATCAGCTAATGCTCAAGTGTGACGCTTCTTCAAAGCTCAACTTGATGTGGATCGTGTGGTGATCATCAAGGTGGTTGGAAGCTCTCTTTGGGTTGACTACCACATACATAATGGGGTGGTATTGGAGGCATTCATTGAGAACATCATCCAGGGCCTAGGTAGCATCACCTATGGGTCGTCATATGCCCATCATATGATTACAAAAGACTACTTCATCTTGATATGCCACAAGATAGACAAGATCCCTATAATGTCAGTGGATGGGTTCATTGCTAGCATCTTTGATGACCTTGTTGTGCACAAGAAGGGGGTTACAAACAAGGCTCTGTAAATCTATCAGCAGGGTATTGAGACTAGGGGCTTGGGTTGGTTTGCAACTTTCATTAGTATGAATGGGGATTTGTTGTCATCTCCTCAACTTGAAAGGGGCTTCAAGTTTGGGGATGCCATTATGATGATAATGCATGAAATATTGTATGTTTCTTTTCTATCAATATAATGGGAGATGCCCCCTTAGATAGCACTTTTCGATTAAAAAAATAAAAAATAAAAAATATAAGTATTATTTTATATATGAAAAATTCTCAATATATTTTAATTAATATTTATATTATTAATGTTAGAAATATTATATTAATATTATTATTTTAATATTATATTATTCTTATTATTTTTATATTTATAATAATATTTTTATATTAAATTATTATTATATTATTAATTAATATTTTATAATATTATAGTTGCTAAAATATTATTGTTCTTTTATTATTATAATTAATTTGAAATTGTGTTCATATTAAAATGTTTTTGATAGGTGTCAAGCTTTATGGCTGTTAGTGTGGTCAGGGCTTTTGTAGGCCGCGGCTTGCATGGACTTCCTTTTACTTGCATGTAGTTGGAGTTTTCTGATTCGGTGTTCTAAGTGTAACCTTCTACATGGGATGGGTTTGTTTTTATTTTTGGGGGGTGTTATTTGTGGGTTTTTTTACATTATTTTTGTTTTCTAGTGCCTGTGACTGGTGAAGGGGTTTGGGGAGGTATTTGGTGCCTTTATTCGGCCTTTTTTTATTTTTTCTTTTGATGAAGTTGTAGCTATATTATTTTTATGTATTTTTGGGCATCATTGCATGTGTATAGCCCATCTTCATCCAATGATGCTACTGTCAATAATTTCTTGAATAAGGCTTGAGGTATGGAGGGCACGAATCCATCTAGGGGTCCTCGTGTCCCGAAAACTAATGGTTTCTTAGAGAGGGGCCAAGATAGGCTTGTCCTGGTGATTAATCTTGATATTATTGCAGAAGATATTGAATTTTTTTGAAACATGCTTTAATTTGTAAGTTTATGGTGTTGTGGGTTTCTCTTCCATTTTTGGAGTCCTAGGCTAGTCGAACTTGGAATTTAGAGGGTGAGATGGAGGTGATGTTGATGGCCAAAATTTTTTTATGGTCATTTTTAATTGCATGGATGATTGCAACAAGTTTTTTGAAGGGGTGCCTTATTTTTATAATCAAATCAGTTTGTTCATCAAGCCATGGCATGTTGGTTTCAATATTTCAAAGGAGCTCCCAAAGAGAGTTCATATCTAGGTGTGCCTCCCTTGGTTCTTGGTTGAATTTTTGAAGAATGATATTATGTATATGGTAGCTCTGTTGTTCAAGAATCCAGTGGGTCCTTCTCAGCAAACGTTGGATAAAAAGGTACTCACTTTTGCACATATTTGTGTTGAAATTGATTTGAGTAACTCCTAGACTCTTTGGAAATACATGTGGGTCCATCTTCATGGATGCATTAGATTGATTATGAGGCTCTCCCCTTTCGATGTTGATTGTGTCATGAGTATGGTCATCTATACAAAAGATGCCTTAGGATCCATTATTTTGAACCCTTTATTAACCAGCCCCCTTGTAACCCTTCCAAAGAGGATAAAGGAAAGGCTCCCATTTTGGGTACAATGGTAGATAAAGATGGTTTTATTCATGTCAAACCTTGAAACAAGAACCAAGGTCAGAAAAAGAACCTTTAAGGAGTGTCAAGAGGAGGAGGTTTTCAATTGCTTTGATGTGCTAGATGACCTTGGCCAACAGGAGGTGAACCCTAGTATGTTGGATTTGAATCTTAGAGGTGGATCGAGAGAGTACTAAAACCATGGATTATTAGAGCATTTAAATAGAGGGGATAGCTTTAGCTCAAATGAATATATATCTAAACCTTGTGGGTTTTTTAGATCTTGTAGCCTCTATAGCTTTGGAAAGGCTTTGGGATTTGGTCTTGGTTGAGAATTCACTCCCTCTAGAGAAGATGGTGTCAGATTTAGGGAAAGGAAATAAGGCTTCTCCTTCCTTAAGGATTATTTGAAAAAAGTTAAAGAAAGCAAGTCTTGAGAAACCCTCCATGGTTGGGAGAAAGAATGATGTAGATAAAACCAAGATGATGGGTAAGACGTTGGTAGAGTCATAATCTATCAAAAATCTTGAATCTCATTTTTCCAACTCTCAGAGATGATTATTCTTTCACGGAATCTGAGGGGCTTGAATGGTGGCCCTCAAAAAAAAGTTCATGATTTGGTGCAAAGTCATTCCTAATATAGTTTTTATTCAAGAAACTAATCTTTCAATTGAAAGTATGTGTAGCTTAGTGTGAAAACTTTGGCGGTAGGGACAGTGCTAGTGTATTGGTGCTCAAGGTAGTGTTGGGGGTCTGGCTTGCTTATGGAACCCTTTGAAGATCCACCCTCTTTGGTGGATTTCAAGTAAAAATTATCTCTCTATGGTTGCTTTGAGTCTAGAGTCTCGTGAGATTGTTCTTTTATCTAACATTTATGTGCCAATTGATAAGTCATGGAAGCAATGCTTATGGTCTCATATTCGACTTCTTCAAAGTACTGCTCCTATTTATCCTTAGATTATCACTAGAGACTTTAATGCTACCATTGGATTGGAGGAAAAGTAGGGTGGAATGCTAAGGTTGGATCCATCTACTTATCTTCTCATAGATAATATCTCATCCTTAAATATAGTGGATATAAAACCAAGTAATGGCCTTTATGCCTGGAATAAGAGGAGGTGTTGTTAGGATTGTATTGCTAAGAGGCTTGATAGGTTCTTTGTTTCTTATTTTTGGATTGGTGGATCTTGGTCTACTAGCTTTGAGATATTAGATTGGAGGGGTTCTAATCATTGGCCAATTAAGTTATCTACTTCCTTTACTCAGGTTGCTAGAAATCCTTCTTTCAAGTTCCAACTTATGTAGCTATGGGATCCCTCTTTGTAGGACCATATAGCTAATTGGTGGCAATACGGTAGACCTAATTTTGACACGACAACATATTCCTTTGTCAAGCAATTGCAGTTTGTGAAGTATCATCTCAAGCAATGGAATAGGCAATGCTTTGATAATATTTTCCATGTGAAGGTGGCTGCTTAGGCTAGTTTGATGCTATCACTTGTGGGATTATGGAGCATGGCCTTTTTTATGTTTCTCTTTGGGAAGAGTCGAAGGATTTGAAATCTTTGGAGGAGTGTAAGTTATGGGAGGATATCTATTGGAAACAAAAGGTGCACATTGAGTGGTTGTAGGAAGGGGATAAAAACACTACTTTGTTCTTTAACTTTATGAAGGCTAAAAGGCATGGTAACTTGATCCCATTCATTGTGAACTCTAGGGGTGGTCATCTATCTTCTCAAGGGGATATCTCTAGTGAGGCTTCTTAGTATTTTGTTTCTTTATTCAAAGAGGACTCCCTTGATGTATTGGAGGAAGAAAACCATGTCCTTTCTTGTATTCCATCCTTGGTTTATATGGAGATGAATGAGTACCTCATGAGGCTAATCCCCTTGGTGGAATTGGAGGTCACTATTTTACAAATGAAGAAAGAGAAAGCTTTTAGGCTTGATGGGTTTCTGACAGAATTCTTTCAATAATTATTGGAAATCATAAATCTGGATTTATTAGAAGTGGTTCATGAATTCTAGGGGAATAAATAGATGTTGAGGGCTATGAACTCTACTTTCCTGGCTCTCATTCCTAAATGTGAAGGAGCTGATAGGATAATTTTGTTTAGACCCATAGCTCTTTGTAACGTGGTCTATAAGATTATTTTAAAGTTGATTGCGAAGAGATTAAAGCGATGGATTAGTAGGCTAGTTTCAAAGGAACATGGGGTTTTGTGGGTGACAAGCAAATCCTTGATGGTGTGGCTATTGTAGCTAAAACTATTCACTCCAAAGAGGCTTCAAAAGAAAATACTATGTTTATCAAACTGGACATGGAAAATACCTATGATAGGGTTAAATGGTCCTTTCTATGGAAAGTGCTTGGTGCTTTTGGTTTTGTTGAGTAGTGGTTATTATAGGTGATGAGTTGTATCACGACCACTTCCTTCTTGGTGTTAGTTAATAGGGAGCCTTCCATGCTATTTGAGGCTTCCAAAGGTCTTCGTCAAGGGGATCCCTTATCTCCTTAATTATTTATTCTCTTGGTTGAGGGTTTGGGAAGAGCTATTAAGAGTTATGTTAATCGAGGTTTTATTCAAGGGTGGAATTTGGGGTAATGGCTTGCTTCCTCGATCACACTTGCAATTTTTTGATGATACTACTCTAATGTGGGTGGATAAAGTTAAAGAGGCTATTAATTTCCATAAAATGTTGGATATTTACCTTGTTGCTTCAAAGCAACTGATAAATGAAGGTAAATCTTTTATTTTCTTTTTCAACACTCTTGTGCATATTCAATAGTGGATTGCTCGTATTATGAGATTTCAAATTAGTTAATTTCCTTTGACCTATCTTGGAATTCCTCTTTCCACTAGTACCCTTCCCAATGATTATTGGAAAATTATTTTGGATAAGTTTCATGTGAAGGTGAATCATTGGACCTACATGTGGTTATCTTTTGCGAGTCAGTTGCAGCTTCAAAATTCTATGGTACAAGCTCTTCCCAATTATAGGTGTATGCTTCAAGCAGCTCCTCCAAGCTTTATTAAGGATTTGGAATCTCTTGCTAGGAAATTTTTATGGGTTGGTAGCTTGGCATCCTTAAAGTGTAGTCTTGTGAAGTGGGAGACCATTTGTAGATAGAAGTAGTTTGGTGGTCTTGGGTTGCATCAGGTCAGTTTTACTGGTTTAGCTTTATTGATCAGACTTTATTGGAGATGGTGCATTGAATGAGACCATGTCTAAGCTAGGATTATTTCTAATAAATACCTAAAGGGGGTGGTGAAGGAGGAGCTCCTTTAGTTTCTACTAATAGGCAAGGGCTTCATGATTTGGGAAACACTTAAGAAAGGAGCTATGTTGATCAAGGATAGTTTGTTTTGGATTTTCACTAGGGAATCTAATGCGCTCTTTTGGTATAACTCTTGGGATGGTTTTTTTCCTATCGTAACTAGGTATCCTAATTTGTAGGATCTTTACCACCACTTCTTGGAAGTTTTTTTTGATAAAAGGGTAAAAAAGTATTCAATCAGAGAAAATCCAAGATTACAAGCAACAATAATACAAATAGACAGAGCCAAGAAGACTTATCTAGCCATCTAAAACCAATGAACACCTAACTACCCAAATAAGAAAACCAAAACCCATTTATGGACCTCGCATATCCTCATGAATCAACATTTTCAATTTATGAACACAATCATTGAGAAGCTACTCCCAATCATCCATCTTCTAATCACCCCTAAACTTTGAATCCCATTTAGAAAGATAATCTACCACATTGTTCCACTCCCTAGGGATATGAACAAAGGATACCATCTCAAGCAAACTACAAAACTAATGAATCTTTCACACAGTTGAAGATAGTTGCCTATTCACCTCATCAATGCTCTTCTTGTTTAACAAATTAAACATGATTTTTGAATCTAATTCACAAATAATCTTGTGCCATCCAAGAGCATAAGCCTTTTTAAGGGTGACAAGAATAGCCAAAGCCTCCATGAGATTATTAGTCTAGATACCTTGATACCTAGAGAAGAAGAAAAGGGCAATCCTAGATCTATCTCTCCCCACACCTCCCACATAGCATAACTTGAATATCCCCTAGAAGAGCCATCAATATTAATTTTCAAAATCTTAGTTGGACATGGGAACTATCTACCTTCTCTCTAAATTTTCCTACTTGGATGTCTCCTCCCATTGGAACAGGACCTCATTGTGTTGAGACCATTAATACCCAAACCCAAACAGACCATAGCCTCATCAACATTTAGAGGATCTCCAACCACACATTTAGATAAAATAGTCTCTTGAAGCATACTGAGAATTTATTGCCAAACTTGCACAACCGCCAGCTTTTTATCCTAAAAAATCACGTGATTCCACTCCAACCAAATTTTCCAAAGAATTCACCAAGGCCCAATAGTCCACACCATTTAGAGAAGGAAAGAGAGAGTAGGGGGTCTCCCCAAAGTCATCCAAAGCTCAGTAATGAAAATGGCATGCACACAAGAGTGTTACCACACCACCCACCATAAGTGCCAGATAGATTTGGAAAAGGTGTATTGGAAGAAAATATGTGAAGAAGACTCCTCACTACTACCATATAGGAAACATATGAAGGGCCCCTGAAATACCCTCTTCAAAATATTATCCCAGGTAAGACACCTATTACGAGCCACTAACCACAAGAAAAAGTTGCATTTAGGCCATACAAACTTATTCCACACATATTTCAACCAAGGGGCTTC
Source organism: Sequoia sempervirens (assembly GCA_007258455.2). Classification (NCBI taxonomy): domain Eukaryota; kingdom Viridiplantae; phylum Streptophyta; class Pinopsida; order Cupressales; family Cupressaceae; genus Sequoia; species Sequoia sempervirens. The sequence continues at coordinate 18,028 of VDFB02375330.1, forward strand.
ATCCTCCTCATACTTCATTTTATCTAATTCATGATGCCCAACAACCATTGAGTACACCCCTTTGGGATCTAAAGTCCAAGCCAAAACATCCCTCTACCCTAAAGAGTTGTAAATTATCTCTGCTAAAATCTTAGTTAGTTGAGCATGGTCCATATCCAAACCCCCAAGGGGCCAAAGGTGATACCCTTTCCACCTAAGCACCTCCACCTAACCCAATCGGCCCACAACTTTGAAATCACTCACCTTCAACCACCTAACTTCCTAAAATCGCAAGACCAAATTCCATAGATGAGGATGGGTGGTAAAGATTAGGAGGTTACCATCCCAAAAATCAAGCCAAAAAAGAGCATCCTTACCCTCGTGACAAATCCAAAAGAGGCCTTACTTGATCGAGCTTGATCCTCTTTTGAGTGTATCCAAAATCTTAGACCCCTTACCATCCAAAGAGCATTTAGGAATATCCTTATCCACAACACCTCTCAAATATAAATATCCTTGAGGATTTTAGCCCAACATTAATCCTGATTAGTAGACCATCACCAGTAAAGCTTGGCAGCCAAAGCTCGACCAATAATAGCCGCCTGCTGAAGACCCAATCCACCATGTTGAATAGGCCTACAAATAGATTCCCACTTAACCAAACTCCACTTCTTGGTATCCAATATACCATACCATAAGGACTACCTAGAGAGTGCATCAAACTCTTTAATGAAGCTTGGAGGAGCAACTTGAACCATACACCTATAGATAGGAAGTGCCTGAACCACAACCTTTAGGAGCATAATCCTCATAGCTAAGGAAAACCACTAGAAATTTTAGTGATTGACATAACTCCTAAAATTAACCAAAACATTTTTCCAGGTTCCTCTTAGCAAAGGGGACATGGAGAGGGGAACACCCAAATACACAAAAGGAAGATTATCAATTTGAAATTTAAGAATGCGAGCAATCCTAGATTGAATAAGAGAGGAATGTTGAATAAAAGGATAGAGGATTTCCCTTCATTAATCCTTTGACCTAAAGTAGCAAGATAAATGTAAAGAGCACATTTAAAGTTGTTCGCTTCCCAAGAGAACAATATCATCCACAAATTGAAGATGGTTATGAGGAGGCAAACCTTCACCCCAAGACCAACTGTGAATATTCCCCTAACTGAGATGGGCTTTAAGGAGTCTTCCCAAACCTTCAACCATAATAATGAAAAAATAAGGAGACAAGGGGTCACCCTGCTTGAGGCTCCTAGAAGCACCAAACAGAGAAGAAGACACACCATTAATCAACACAAAATATGATACCAACATGACACAACTCATCACCCAATTAATCTAGTCCTCATCGAACTCAAAGGCACAAAGAACCCTACAAAGAAAGGACCATTTGACCTAATCACAAGCCTTAGCCATGTCCAATTTGACAAACATGTCATTCTCTTTGGAAACCTCCATGGAATGGGTAGCCTCAACCACAATCATAATACCATCTTGGATATGTCTACTAGCTACAAAACCCCTTGCTCCTCTGAGATAACATTGACCGACTAGGACTTCAGTCTCTCAACAATCAACTTAGATACGATTTATAGATGACATTATAAAGGGAAATTAGTCAAAAAAAAGTTAAAATAATTAGCACCCTCATGTTTGGGAATAAGAAACATGAATGTGGAATTCATTACTTTCAACATTTTTTTACTATCTTGTGATTCTTGCACCACCTCTAGAAGATTCCATTTGATAATCTCCCAATATTCCTAAAAAAAATCAACAAGAAACCCATTTGAGTCAAGGGCCTTACCTTTCTTCATACTAAAGAAAAACTCCTCCAACTCATGTAGGGAAATCATCTGATTAAGTTCAACATTAGCTTCATAGGAATCCACATAAGGGACATAAGCCAAAACCTGATTCACTTCCTCCAAATCCTCAAGATAATCCTTCAAGAATAAAGAAGAAAAATACCTAGTGGCCTCCTGAGAGATATCATAGGAAGAAGATAGTTGAGCACCTTGAGAGGACACAATAGAGGAGACTAATTTCCCATGTCCCCTAGATTTGATAGAGTTAAAGAAGGCAATATTCCTATCTCCCTCTTGAAGCCATTCAATTATTTTTTATTTCCAAAAAAACTACTATTGTAGTTCCCATACGGATAACTTCTCCAAGGCATCTACTTTAGCTTTAAGAGACGCTTGAGTAATTTCTTGATATCTATTCTACCTAGAAATGATATCCAACTGATTTTGAGCTACATATTTTCCCTTAAAAATATTCCCAAAGCATTCCCTATTCCACTTTTTTAGCTAAAATTTCACAAAATGGAGCCTTTTGACAAAGGTGTACATAGTTGTTCCATGCAAAGGCAATCCATCAAACCACCAATATTTTATAAGGTCATACAAAGAAGGCTCACACAACCACATTAACTAGAATTCAAAGGAGGGATTCTTGGCACTTTCCCAACCATGCACAACAAATTTTATGGCTAGTGGTCTAAGCCTCTCTAGTCAAGGATTTCATAATTGGTCATCCATTGATTGCCGAACCAAAAATAAGAGACCAAAAACCTATCCAGCCTCTCAGAGGTAGAGTCCACACCACAACTCCTAGTACTCCAAGTAAACAAACCATTGAGAGAATATTTATCAATCAAATTCAACTAGGATATATTATTTCTTAATAAAGATGAAGAGGGCTCTAGATGATCCAAATCACCCCTCTTTTCATCAAGACTAAGAATAGAATTCAAATCCCCAACCACAACTTAGGGAAACAAAGGAGCTAAAGATATCACATACCTTATATGGTCCCATAGACAAATCTTGCCAAGAAAGTTAGTTGGAGCGTAGACATTAGAAATAATATGATTTCTCCATATTCAAAACTTGAAGCAACCATGGACAAGGAAAATTGACCTTCAATCCACCATAGGGGGGAGATCTTCCACTTGTCCCAAAGGCGTGCAATCCCACCAACATTGCCCTATTCCCCAATGCACTAACACTAACCATGCCACCAAAGCTTGGATGAGACCTTAACCATTCCCTCCACAAACAACTTAGCTTCTTGGATAAATAACACATCAAGGGAATGAGACTTTATCATTTCTTGAACAACCTTTGTTTGAGGGATGTTGTTCAAACCCCTCATATTTCATGAGATAACAATCATTTTGTGGGCTTAGAAAAATGGGATTCAAGAGGTTTAACTGAGCTTGACTCCACCAAATTCTCACCCATTAACATGACCTTATCTTGATCTTTCTTCCTCCAACCTTGGAAGGCTTCTTTGAGTTCCCTTTCTTAAAAATTTCTGGTGCAACCCCAAGGAAGAAGAGACTAGATATCCCTTACTAGAATCCTGAGCCACAACCAAAGTTTTTGAATCCATACGATCCATGGATGGATCAACATCCACCTCTATTTCCACTAGAGTATTTGGTAAAATAGAAGATTCTAATGTGTGACCGAAATTTATCTTGGTACCTGTTTTCGCACAAAGATTCCCACTCCCATCATTTTGAGAAGCCAATTGCTCCACCTCTAAGATAGTATTAAAAGGGACACCCTTATCGAGGATAGCCACTTGCTGGTCCAAATATTTTAAGGCCTCAAACCAATTAAAACTTGCATCATCTTGCATGTCCTTAAGGGTTTTTTTGCCTCTTCCCTTATTGTGGGACTTCACTAGAACAAAACCCTCCTTATTAGTTTCTCCTTTAGACATAGGGGCTTTTCTTTTATCTCTTGACGGAGTTGAGCGAAGAGGCATCCTAGTAGGAACCTCACCAGAAGAAGAACCACAAACCTTAAGTTTAGGGAACTTTCATTGTAGGTGACCATATTCATGGCATATTCAACACCGAAAAGGAAAAGTCTTATAGTCCAATTATTGAATCCATGAGGTGGACCCAACTTGAAGTTCCAACAAATCAGGTAGCAAGTTGTTTAGATTGATCTGTACACAAATATAGGCCAAAAAAGGGCCTCATCTCTAAT
>VDFB02375332.1:0-55828 GCA_007258455.2 Sequoia sempervirens
AGAATCATATGCCAGTTGGGGCATATAAGTCCCATTAGGCCAAGCTTGGGACAAATTTTTCAAGAAAGGTTTAGTTTTACAGTGTTAAATTTAGATCTAAGCCCCAAAACTTAGTTGGGACCCATACGTCCAAGGTGGCGTATGAGTCCCAGATCACTAAATATAGGCCATACAATCCAAAATCATTAAATTTTGATTGGTCACTTGATGTATGTTGGGATCATCCTTGGAAAGATGCATTAATTAAAGCTTGTGGATGCAAAATACGACCAAATAGGGTATAAAGAAGCCCAATTTTAACAAGGACGGCCCAAAAAAGTGTGAAAATGTAAAGGATGACATTTTTCTACACTATAGATGTTTCAATTCCTAGTTGAGTTTGAGACTAATAGTGATATGTTAGATAGATTTAAATGGATTGATGGTTCTAAATTGGATAAAATAAAAGCTAAGAATATATGTAAATTTATAGTAAACACCCAAGACATTCTTAAACATGTAAATAAAATTTGGAATATTGAAATAAAGGACAAAAATGGTTCAATAGTTTTGAATGGTTGTGAAATAAAATTCTAGAACCTTAAAAAGATTTTCTCAAGTGGTTACTCATATTGAAAAAACTCCCACATATTGTTTTTGTCCATAATATGATAATTTGCAAAATATGTATAGAAAATTAGAAACTGCTAAGCATATTTTTTATGAATATTTATTGGCTAAAGAAATATGGAATCTATTATACATGCTAATATGGAAGGTTGGGTAGAGAAAGGTAATAATAAGTGGCAGGAAATATTTTTTTTTTATAGAAGGATTAGATAAGACATTAAATTATTTTTTGTTATTGCTTTCTACTAAAATTTTATTGTTTTTTATGGAAATCAAAAAATGAAGAATGGTTCTAAGGTAAACAGAGGGCACTACTGAGTCTACTAGAATACTCATACATTTCAATATTTGAATACAAGTTACAATAACAATAAAAATATCCAAAGAAACCTTTGTCAAGCTACTAAAAGATGGGAAAGAAGAGGTCAACAAAGATGTCAAATATGCAAGACACTGGTCATTCAACAAGGAAGATAATATTCCCTTCCTGAGAAGCTATCTGGAGTTTCAAAAGGAACACAATAAAAAGTATAAAGAAGAAACCTTGGAAAAAGGCATGGTATTTAAAGGAGGGTCAAGATTCTTTGAGAATCGGGGAGAAGACTTCACAATAGAAGTGAGATCAATTAATGAAGAAATGTCAAGAATCGAACCACCAATTGGTTGGAAGGACATGGACAAATATAGTGAAAGCTTTAATTTCTAAAAGGATTGAAGTGAAATGTAATTTTGTAAAATATGTAAAACAAATTATGTTTCTATATATTCTACACTCTAGTTGTTCTACTAATACATAAAGCAGAGTATGCACATATATAGTCTAATCTCTAAGCCAAACGTCAAAAAAAAAGCTATGATGTAAATTTTTGATATCAATAGTTTAAACTATATGCAATTATATGAAAAAATATGCATACGCTAGAAATTAGTGTTAATGGTCCAAGTTTAAGAAAAAATGAATTTATCTTATTTGTAAAAATATTATGCATTACAAAAATATCACTCATTAAAAATACTATAAAGTATAAAAATATGTTATTAAGATATATTTTTTAATGATTTTTAAAAATATATATATATGCACACAATCTCAAAATCACTAGTTCACATAATCTTTCAAAATTTTAATAGTTTACTTTCTACAAGTGAAAAAAGTGGACATTTGATTTAAAATTTATTAATTTTTATGTGCCACTTATGTCAACAAGTGGGACACACTATTGTGAGAAAACTTAATCATTTAAAGAAAGATTTAGGTTTAATGGTTTAAATGGTTGAATTAGTTATAGTTTCAAAGCATGGAGTGTATATAGTAAAGCCTACAATAGGTGGTTGATGGTGCCACCTACATCAAGGATGGATTAATGGTGTGTATGTCCTCTTCACTAATGCATGCATGCTATATTTTTTATGTTTGATCCATGACTAATTTTTTGGTGGAATGCTTAATATGTGTCTAGGTAGTTATTAATAATTTATTATATTTGATATAACCTACTACCCTACCATAGGTTTATTCATATAGGTGTAGTGGTTTGGATGTTTTATGGTGTTAGTAGTAGTTAAGAGAGATCCCATTGATATAGCCCCATACATTATCTAAGAAAAGGACTCCTATTATGGTACAACCTCATAATGTTATTTTTTAAGTAAATATAATGTCTCTATATATGTTTAAATAAAGATAAAGGGATCCTTAAAGTTCTTGAAGATATAACCAACTTGCAATGTTGAAATATGAAATCAACATGATCAAGATAGTTAATAAAGGACAAGGTACACATCAAACATGATCATCATTGTCCACATACAAGCATGATGAAACAAAATAACTTTAAATATATATTCTTAACAAATGGCGTACAAGACATGAAAATAAACATATATCCATGTCACATATTGAATAGCTAAGAAAATCACACAAAGAATGAGGAAATAGAAAAAAAGTGTAAATGAGTCAAATTAAAGAAAATATTTTCATGTGTGCATTGTCCTATCATTTTCTCTTTTTTGTAATTTCAAGGTGAAGTTGACCTCTCATATGATAATATTTCTTTGCTCTCATGTTGTGTCCCTAGAAAAATGTACATAAAGGGGAAAAATATAATCATCATAAAATATTTATTAATTAATCAACAATAAAAAGAGTCACCTTGATTTAAATCATTAACATGATTCAAAGTAGCATTAAGTAATCACTTAATAACTTAAAAATCTAACAAATTAAATACCCAATTAGTTATTAAAAAGTTAGTCAAAATTAATATAAATAATATAATACTATTCAATATTGTAGGGTATCATATGTCTTGGTCCAACTTGCTTATGGAAATTAAATCTATCAATTTATTAGCTTTATAAAACTCATGGGAACAAAACTCACTTGTTAAATATTATAAACTAGCTAATGATAATCCGAATAATAGCATTTAGCTCCTATATTGTAGTTTTGACTTTTTTCTAATGCTTCAATAATGATCTTAGTTTCCCCTTCCCCTTTGACAATCAAGAGATATAGTATGGTTGGAGCTAACACATCAATTTCACACATTCTACCATAGGAATAACCCCCATTATATTGTTTGTTTCATGTATGATAAGAAAATAAGAGGTCACAATTAGAAGACCTACATTATCTCTTATAATATATCCCAAACCAACACGATAAGAGTCATCTTTTGTGATAACATCAAACTTGAGTTTACATAATGAAGGAAGAGGAGGAGCCACTTCATTGAGAAGGAATTGATGAAAAAAGTGATTCAACATGTATAATTTTTTATGCAAAAGGAATTCAAGAACATTTGCTCTTAATGTTTAAGGATAATAAATATATCACTCACTTCATAATAAAATATAATAGGTAGGAGAAGAGAACTAAATAAAATAAATTTTTATATTTTATTCAAAATATTTGCAAATAATATATTAGCACAAAAATATATTTTAATAATTCTTTTTGATGCAATAAATGTTAAGTGTCTCTTGATTAAGATAATAAACTTTAAAAATCATTTGATATAACAAAATTCATATAAATAACTTATTTAAAAACATATATAAATATTATCAAAAAATATCATTCTTATTTAAATAGTCATTTAAATTATAATAAACTTTACTACTTATTTTTTATCCAATATTTTTAAATTAAAAAAAAATGTACAATCCTACTTAATAAAATTCAAATCCTCTTTTACAGTTTTTGGACTAACTGTTCCGATGTTATTGATAGTAACTTTAAAGTTCTTATAATTACATACCTTTTATATTTAATCTACATTGATTCAATTCTTTTTAAATGATAGAATGTAATACAGCCTCTATACATTGGGAAGAACTACTTTTAAGATTAGCTCAAGCATGAAACCATATTATAAAGTAATTTCCCCTGTATTTATTATTTTATTTAATAGGCCAAAAAATAAAATATTAACATAGAAAAGGGAGAAATCCCATAAAAAGAGTTGCACAGTATAGTTAATTATAATGATATGGTTTTTAAAATAAAATGTAAAACATGGAAATCCGTGTGGTTCAGTGAAGGATACAAGCAGATTGGTTTCAGTGAAATGTTAAAAAGAATATTTAAGCAGAGGGAAAACCCTGTAGCAGCAAATCTGAACGATTCAGAAGCTACTTTCATCGAATTTCCAATAGTTTAATGTTAAGCAATTGCAGATGCTTGGTGCAAATTTGTGAAAGATCTGTCATGACAATTTAACCGTTATGGAGAGACATGCGTTCTAAGAACGAGAGCAAAAGAGATTGTAACTGCAAAGAAGCCGGATATTTATTCATAGAAAATGATTTGACATAGTTTATTGAACGTAGAGCTCCACTTTGTAAGACATATACTTTTTTGTGGCAGCATTGTTCTCAATAAGAGAACTGTTCTTGGCATTTGAGATTATTTGAGTTGTTTAGATGGTTCATCTGAAATTACATTAGAACTAGTAGGATCTATTGATTTCAGAGAACCATCTAAACAAGTCAAAAATTCAAATATTTTGTTTTTAGTCAAAATCTTGAAGAGATTCTAAATTCCCCAAATGAACAACCTAATAAAATATATATATTTTTAAGTCAAAATCTTGAAGAGATTCTAAATTCCCCATTTTAATAGATTTCAAATGAACAACCCAATAAAACTTGAAATATGTTCTTTAAGTAAGAGATTCTAAGATCCCCATTTAAGTGGTCTATAGAAATTTACGGTATCAGGCATCGAATAGGACCGTTAGTGGAGATAAGGAAGCCGTTGGTAAGAAAATAAGCTAAACCCAGAACTCTCTGGCCATAAACAGCCGATAAACTGCTTAGGACGGTTCTTAGTTGCAAGTAAATTTATCAGTGTAAGCTCTTTAGGCATACCAGTAAAAGAAAATGTAATTAATTCGAGTATATACAGATAACAAACACACAATGTGTGGGCTGTTTATATTTAGGCTTACATAGTGAGAAATTTCTAGCTGATCCTGGAAAAGGAAGTTTCTGGCAAGAAAGAAAAGCCACACAAAAGAATTTGCGACTTCGAAGCCTGAAGAGCATCAGAACACAGTCATGGAGCACCAGATCTTTCGAAGCAAGCGGTGAAAGAAGATATATCTATGGCCCAACACCACACTCTATATCTCTCGCAGTACCTTGACTGTCTTCTTCTGCAAGTCTACTGCACTGTATTTGACTAGCGCCACATTGAAGCACAGGAGCTTCTGTCTGCAGAAGACAATGTCTACAAGTGGGACATGAAGAGTGTGAAACAAACCATTTGTCCACACACTCCATATGAAAGCTGTGCTTACATTTGGGCAACACTCTTACTTTCTCGCCTTCAATAAAATCCGCCAAGCAGATCGGACACTCCACCGTACTTTGTCCTGATCTCAGTTTACTGTAGACTACAGATGAAAGTGCTCTCATGGCCTTCTTCTTCAACCCCGTATTTGCTAATCTGGCGGCCAGGTACTGCTCGCGGGACCTGCAAATGTCTTGCCAGGGCAGCACTGAAAGAAAGCCCATGATGGATACGAGCGCACAGATCAATGCTATGAGACCCACAATGCTATCTTGGCTCATATGAACATTGAAATCCGTCTCCTGGCTGTCATTTGCCAGGCCGACTGCAGTAATGGTAACAGTGGCGGCCTCTGCAGTCATTTTTACAGACCTCCCACAACCTAGAGATTTGAGGCTCTACTTCAAGTCAGGATGAGAAGACCAGTCTAATGGGTGCAGAAATAGGAAGAGCTTCTCTATAACTTAGTACAACTAAAGTCGGGATGAAAAAACCAATCTGTGGGTGACTTGTAATTCAAGAGAATACTTGACAGATGAAGAGAGAGGGTTTTACAGGTCGCGTTTATAAGCTTCCGGGTGAGCTACATAGTGTGCATGACAGCTTTATTATTCGTACACTACGTCACTACCTGTACTTCACTCTCAAGATAAGATTTGAAAGGGTCCGACAGCATAAAGATAAGGATAAGCAGCCCACAACAATTTATTGTTTTAAAAATTTGTCTATATTGCACATGGTTTGCTTTGTACATCCATGATCTAACTTTAACCTAAATCACTCTTTCCCATCAAGCTCCGTATCTTCCAGCTGTCCGGTTTCCATATCCTGAATGATCTTTCGGATAACTTCCGCTTATCTTTACTTTTCCGACGTACTCTTCACATTATGCAACATTCAGGTTTTGGTGACAGTCAATCCGAATATTATACGATCCTCTGGTTTTGGTGACAGTCAATCGGAATATTATACACGATCCTCTTAAAGATGCCACCTACGAATATCTTGGGAATCGGTACCTACTGATCTTTACGGAGGTGACATAAATAATATCTTAAGAGAAGAGTCATGGTCGCCTGGCTTATGGTACCGCTATTCTCTTTGGACTTCGTTTTCAATGGGCGCCTAATTTCCTTGTCGCGCTCATAATCATAAATTAAGAAATGCGCTTGCTTTTTTAAACTTCATTCTCGGACTGTCGTTACCTTTGGCCCCACGAATTCCATTAAAATCTGCGTAATGAAATCCAATTAAGTTGGGAAAAGATTGTATCGTAATTTTATGTTCTTGTTGCAGGCATGCTTATGCGCCCATTAATTGAGATATTTACAAGATTACGCCCTCCCTCTAGTCCCCAAAAAGCGAACAATCCACAGCCCGAAGTATTGAAAATAATGAATTTAATGGTTATTTAAAGCGAATTAGGTATGTATTGGATCAAGTAATGAATGCTAACTGGGCTTCCTCTTTCAACCAGATCGTATGTTGATCATGGCAATATATAAAAGAAAAAGCGTCACCCCCACGTAATCTGTGGATAGCCCCCACAAATATCTCTCAAAGAAAAAGGGGAAAAAGGTGGTAAGCACTCTTACTAGAACTATCTTATAAGCATGACATGTAGTAGTAGTGATTATATATCCTATGTACATACATGTCTTTATTTTGCTAGAATCATGACATTTAATTAAGCAAGCACCTGCAAGCCAATGAGTATTAACCTTTTAGAGATTGGAATACTAACAAGTTTTGTAAATGTTTTTTTAATGCGGCAGGGTGTCTCTAGCGGCCAGCAGTCCATACCTTGAGTACTTGGGGCAAGCTGGGGTGAGACTAGCTCCATGCAAGTGGACACCATAGCCCGCATACAGAGTGGGGGGTTGAACCCAAAACCTATGGGGAGCAAACCCACGGCCCAAGCCATATAACATTCATATGTTCTATTATTAGTCTCACAACAAATCAATTTTATATGTTTATATATAATGTCATAATTTCTTTTTAGATTTGGTTCACAAGATAGTTTTTTTTTTTTTAAATATTGAATCACGTTGATTACAAAGAATAAGAGCTACCAACAGGTAGTTGAAAGGAACAAAAACTTACAACCCATAAATACCACACAACCACAAGAGGGCTATATGTAAACACCCAAATCCAAAACTGTACAATTTTACAAAGCTATACATACATATTATAAGTTGCACAATTAATCAAAACTATACATTCATTTCATATACTATACAATTTGACTTTGGCCAAACTTGTTATCAAATTGAAATTGTAAAACTTGATCTTTAATTTGTCGAAGTTGAACCAAGTTCTTTGCGTTTGCCTTGCATAATACTTGAAGTTGCAAAAACAAAAAAGCCACATGTATAAAAATATCAGAATAAAGCTGTAAAGTTGCACTTGTTTGATGAAAGTTATTAGAAAATACAACTGAACATCTATCTTTCCATATGTGTTTGACCATCACTTGCCTAATGGAGTTAGCAATAACATTTTTGTGCATACCAAAACCAAGGATAGCTTCTTTCCAACTTAACTCCTAATAGAAAATAGCTGGATTTTTTTTTAAAATAGTTGTCCATTGTCTCTAAACATAAGTGCAGTCACAAAATATATGTTTCATATTTTCAATGCATAAACAATAGGGGCACTTGGCTAGTTGAACCATCATACATTTCAATCTATCCCCAATAGGTAGCTTGCAATGTAAGATTTTTCAAGCTAGCATTTGCATGTCAAAATTTGCTTTCGAATTCCATATTTGAGTACTCATTTTGATCCAAAATTTGGAACTAAATCTACATTTCCACTTCTAATTAAGACGAGGAATAAAAGGTCATCTAGGAAGGATATGAGTATAGACCTTCTTTAAAGGAAAAAAATAGAACGGACTAAATGACAATCATTTATAGTCTTTGAAAAAGTTACATTCCTTGGGAGTGCAAAGTTTCATAGAAAGGTCAAGAGGGACTAAAGATTGCACTAAAAACAAAAAATGTTTGTATTTATCACTCAACCCATAATGCTCCTTGAGGTACTACCAAGAGGCCCAATCAAAAGTGTCAAAGTCCCAAATATCTCTAAATCTATGAATTCCCTTTTTAAACAAATAATAAGCATGTCTTGGAAAGATAACAAGTGACTGGCCGATCATGATAATTAATAAGTCTACTCCACCATATTGAAGTTGATGAAAAGCTAAATCCATGTTGTAATGAAGAGTTATTCCATTTTAAGAAATGACAAATTTGTTGCCATGCTTTCCAAACTGGTTGAAGAGGGAAAGAAGCCTTGATTTTAAAGAAAGGAGATATTAATATCTTATCCAACTAGTTAATAGCTTCCACTTGTTCTTGGTTGTAGCTTTCATGACTCGATGGTGAACCAAAATCTTCCATGGTTCATCTCCATTAGCAGCTCTAACAATCCATTTTGCAACAAGGCAAAGCCCTTGAGTTTTGGGGTCTATGATTCCAAGGCCTCCATTAGATCTTGGTTGAATGCAATGAGACCAAGAAGAAGCAATGAAACCAACACTACCGTCCCATTTAGACCAGAGAAAATTTCAAACTATTTTGTTTAATTCCTCATATCCTTGCTTGGAAGGCATCCAACAAGATGAATAGTATACATGAGTTTCAATAAAAAATTTGTTAGCCACCTATATCTTGCCTGCCAAGGATAATAATTTATTACCCCATGTAAATAGCTTGTTTTTTAATTTGTTTAAAAACCATCCCCACATTTGTGAGAGAGAGACCCCTATACCAAAAGGAATGCCCAAATACCTTGTTATCTCCCTGTGTTTAATATACTTCCATTCCTTAGGAATCCAATGCGGAATAAGACCATCTTGGGACATCATAAATTTAGTCTTATTATGAGATAATTGAGAACTAGAAATAACACAGCATAAATTTAAGATGTCCAATGTGTTGCTAAGTTCCTCTTCAGAATTTTGCAGAAACAACATGCTATCATTAGCAAAATGAGAGTTAATAACTACCTTGTCCTAGGGAATGGACATACGTCTAATAAGCTTTATCTGGTTAGCCTTTTGAAGAAAATATCTTAGAGCATCAGCAATAAGAACATATAAGAAAGGAGAAAGAGGACATCCCTGTCTTATAGAATGTTGAAACTCAAAGGAGATTGAAATAGATTTATTGATTACAAGGTGAGCATTTGCATCTTTAAATAACATTTGAATATGATTTTGAATTCTTGGACCAAAGCCTAGCTACTGTAACATTTTTTAGAATGAAGCTCCAATGAATTTTATCATACGCTTTATCAAAATCAAGTTTGACCACTAAATCATTTTGGCATGATTGTTGAGCCCATTCAACAGTCTCCCAAGCCAACATAAGATTATCAAGTATAAATCTACCTTTTAAAAACCCGGTTTGCTCAGCTCTCACAATACGTTGTGCAACAGGTTTGATTCTAATAGCTAGAGCTTTAGCTATAGTTTTGTATGAAGTATTTAGCAATGTATTTGGATGCCAACTAGCAACGGTTTCCTCATTTTTCCCTTTAGGGATAAGTTTAATTAAGCCTTTGTTGATTCAGCAGGATCAATATGTAATCTTCCTTCATTCATTATAGCCCCAATTTTTTCTTTCTTATGTTTATAATTAAGGTAGTTGAAGAAAAAATTGGAACCTTTATTCCCTTCCTTAATCCAATGTAGCCTAGCTCTAATTTTGGCCCCTTGTGCCTTGTAATGATCTAATTCCCATAGTTGAGTTTCAGTAACAACAATGGAGTTTTGGATTCTTTTATTAAGTGGGTCCACATTTAATTATTTCCTAGCACATGAGCCAACTTTCCTTGAAGAGATCTCTCTTTATGTATGCATCTCTAAGCCATTCTCTTGCCAAAGGACTGATCATCGAAGAAAATAAATGCATTGTGTTAGAGCTGCACACTATCACTCAATCCAAGACTCCCCCTCTTGAGGTTTTGGAATAGAATTCCAAATTCCCACCAAAGTAGAAACACATTCTTTATTCTTTAAATGGGAGGTATTGAGTTTGGAAGAAGTTCATTAGCATGAGCAGTATTATTAGCAGAAGAGATGGTGCATATGATTGGAAAATGATCAGATAAGGTAGTAGAGTAGTCAACTTGTACACATGAACTTGAGGGAGAAACCTCAAAATTAAGATTCTGATAAACATAGAATCGGTCTAGTCTACTCAACTTCCTATCATTTCCTGACCTGCAATTGGACCATGTAAACCTGTTGTTTGCATGGTTGGAGGAGTTATTACACATAGGGTCTATTACCCCAACAATGTTCCAACAATATATCCATTTTTCAAATTCATCATGGTTGAGTTTAAAATGAGTGAACCAACTACGATCTTCATGATGCTCGACCATATTAAAGTCTCCTAACACCCAATCGACATTAGGAAGGTAGTTAGACATCCAATCCCAAAGAATAGATCTATCTACATGATTATTGGGAGCATAAACATAACAAAATCCAATAGGTTGTCCATTGATAAAAGAGAGAGCCCAAACACAACTATGTGATGTATCCTCTCCTTTATCAATGATGTGCTTGGAAATTCGAGATAGCCTAAGCAAAGCTCCACCACAACTATCCTTATGAGAGGCATGAAGGAACATAGCTTCTTTCTAAAGGCTGAAAATAGTCACATCTAGGCGTTCATTGCTAAGTTTAACTTCTTGTAAAAAGATAACATCTGGTCTCCATTTCAACAAAGTATCTTTCACTTTAAACTTCCTTTGAGGGTGAAAAATCCCTCTTACATTCCATGATAAAATCTTGCAATCCATGATTAAATAGAAAAATGATTATCATCTTCTTGTGGAAAGAATCCAAAGCGGTTAGAGAGGGAAACCGTTTGTTCATCACTTGACCTTCCATTTGCACTAAAAGGAGACCTTGATCTATGTCAAGAATTAGGAGAGGGTGAAACAGACCTACTTGGGGATTTCAACAAGCCTTGAGAAGGATGATTATATCAACTGCTGGTTGTAGAACTAGGCCCGGGAGAAGAGGGAGAGGGTTCCTTCCTCTTCCTAAATATTATCCATTCATCCGACATAGTCACCTCTTTATAAGAAGGATTAGCAGGAGGTGATTCAAAATGAGAATGATTGCCAAGGGAAGGAGAAATATGTATGTATGTATGTATGTATGTATATTTATATTAATATCAATTTATTCATATCTTAATGAAAAATATATACATAAGTATCTAGTACCTTTAAATTTCTCCATCTTTATTCTTGATGTACTTGTATTTTTTTTATAACAAGATCTCCTATGCAAGCTCCCATCCAATCCAAAATTAGTACAAAAATCTTGTTCAAATCATATAGGACCTAAGGTGATCAAGATCTAATACCAAATGAAAGGAAAAAGAGGTGTGGAATACACTTCCTACACTAATCTAAGTGGGTAGGTATGCATAAAAGTAATTAATATACTATAGTTATAAAAAAATATATAAGAAATATTATACCTTAATAATATGATTTATGTGCAAAATACCCTTTTGGGAAAAAAACCCACCCTTCAAAGTAAAACCAATTATATTATTTGACAACTATAAGACTACAATACAAGTCAAGAGACTATGCAATGAAATGAGTATCATCAAAATTCAAGTTCTAGAGAAATTTCAATAGCATAATGATATCTACAAATCACCCATGCAACTCACTATACCAAAACCTCAGTATGTAGATAAATGTAACCTAGAAAAATATAAATGGTTTCTGGTACAATGCACTCAAACCATGAGCCAAACATTCAAGATATAAAAGAAACCTCAAAACATGTGTCCAAGAGTTACAATCATCTTTCTAAGAGATTCACTCCTTTCTTATTATATTGATCGTCCAACTTCACTAGAGGACAAAAGAGACCCACTAGAGGAGAGAGAACAACCACCCAAGTCTAGAAAAGACAACTTCTTACACATCATCATAAATGATTTCTTATGCCTCTTAAATTTTATAGATTGCATAACTTGTAATAATTTTGGTCAAGAATCAAATATCACTCCCCTATAATCATGTTTCTATGTGTCATAGAATCTATCAAAGGTAATTCATATATTACAATTTCATAAGCCACTCTTACACATCATAATGACATCATAAGCTCTCATAAATTGCTCACACTACCCAAATTATCCAAGCTATTCAAAATAATGTCAACACAATGTGAGATACCCATTTTTGTATGAGTAGTGGTTCACAAAAACTCATCTCTCATGATAGTGAATGACTCAGTTAGCACTCATTGCATCTAGGTAATGCTCATAGAGGTGAAGCATTGGGTCTTCCCAAGAGGTCACCCATCCTAGTACTACTCCAGCTGAAGCACGCTTAACCATAGAGTTTCCCCCAGGGTTAAACCCACTTAGCTTGCAACCCCATTTGCAAAACCTTCAACAAGTATTGTGCCTTATGAACCATTCATTATAGAGCCCCTTTAGCTCATCAATTGATAAGTAGGAGATATTTTCCATAGTGTGTCAAATTGTGATATTGCCATCATGAGAGATGGGTTCTTTTGAACCACTACTCATGAAACATGGGTTAGTGAGTTTGACTCATAAAACTACACAGTTGAATCTTGATAGCAATATCACAATTTGACAAGACATGAAAAATGCCTCATACTTATCACTACAATATTCCTTTACCATAATTAAAGAATTTTTGATAATAAACTTGAAAAAATTGAACAAATCCAAAAAAAAACATATATTGAAAAAATAAATACCAATCTTAATATTACAAATAAATACAAATAAATATGATTATTGAATTTAACATACAACACTCCATCAAACAAAAACATTAAATTTATATTATTTTAGTTAGCTATATTATGATGTTCTCCCATATGTAAGTAATTATCACAAATCCCCTTTAAGCTGGACACAACCTTAATACTTAGTCTCATTCACTTTCAAAGTCTTCCAAGTGGGCAAGCTAAGAATATACAGCATAGTGGCCACTAGTAGGCTCTTTTCATTAATTCAGTAGAGAGTTCTTTTCATTAGTTCAGTAGAAAGTTGGTTCAATTTTTTAATAGTGTAAGCTTAGAATATACATCTTATTGGCCACTCTAGCTTATGTGGAACAACATTTGCATACACTTTGTGTCCTCTTCTACAACTCAACTTGCTCCGCAGCTCATTTTCTCCCACTGGCCATCATAACTATTTTAGAGATGTTCCCTATCTATAAGGCAGAGCATATTGGGCTGCACCCATTACAGCTATTTTAGGGAAGTAACTAATCATTGGAATTGGTGAAAGCAGGACTAATCATTGGAATGCTGAAAGAAGAAATGTTTTGACATGGCTTCCTCTATGGAGGAGAGGCTAACAAATAAGAAACAGCATGCTCGAAAGAGTAAACACCACTAACCAACTCTTGGAGCAGCTAAGACTGTAATCTGGTCTGGTTCCAAGCCTTTACTCAGCAGCTGATTGAGGTTGTGACTTATTTTTCTCCAATAACACATAGTTATACACAAACTATACACAGCCTTTCTTCTTCACTTGAACTGGGCACATGAATCTGCTCCACAATGGTCTGTCTGCTGCACTGGATTTGATTTGTGCCAAATTGTATGATATTTACCACTGTGTCGAGAAGACAATGTCTACAAGTGGGGCATGAGAAGTGAGAAAGAAGCCATTTATCCACACACTCCGTATGAAAGCTGTGCTTACAGGTGGGCAACACTCTCACTCGTTCACCATCCATGAAATCTGCCAAGCAGATTGGGCACTCCGCTACGTTTAACTTTGATCCCAATTTGCTATAGACGACGGACGAAAGTCCTTCTATGGCCGCCTTCTTCAGCCCAATATTTGTCATCATGGCGCACACACGCTCCTCACGGGACCTCCATGTGTGGAGCCTCATGAAGGCCGAAACAAAACTCAGAATAGATATGAATGCAGACAGACATACAACAAGACCCACAAGAGTATCTTCAGCTACATAAGGACTGAAATCGGTCTGCTGACTCGGGCTTGGAACGCCCAATGCAGCGGGGGCTTCCATTATCATTTTTCCGCCCATTTTTGAGATCTCCAGAGCACATAAACTGTACTAATTTTTTCTTAACCAGAACCAGTTCTTGACTTAGAGCAGGATTGATTCTATAGACCGGGGCTCAAAGGGACTTTAATAAGGTTGCTCATTACCTAAATAATGTGCAGCACAACTAAGAAGAGTCAGAAGTAGATCGGATAAGCATGGAGGAATCCCTAGGAGCCCACAGTTTGAAATGGGACATAAAAAAGACACGAGACTTGTTAATGGTTTTGTTTGTGCTGCATATATTGGATGGTGCTGTCTAGTCTCCACCTGAAGCGGAGGAATCTTCTGGCAATTATGACCAAAAGCAATGAGTTTTCACATTTTCTTATCTTTATTATTATCGCTACTTTTGCTGGCCACGCTGCACCTTCACATGTTCCACAAGAAAGAAAATCCGATCTCCTTCACGTATGAAAAGGACCGACATTAGGTAAAGATGTTGTGGACGCCTGCTAAGTACCCCTTTCGGAGGTGACATAAATAATATCTTTCTGTGGATAATTCCAAGCAAGCAATGGATTGGCCTTTCAATGGGAAGCAAACAGCGGAAAGCGGAATTTTAGGTAGAGGATCCAGTAAGTATCTCATCTTAATTTGTTTTTAATGTTATATGAAGATTTTAGTAAATTTTTATATTTGAGTTAGAGTTCAAAATTATTGTTTCGAGATTTTGAATATCAATGATGTACATTAATCAGTTACGGTTTGACTGAATTGTTCAAAAATATAACAAAAAAATATTATAATAAGATTGATTATTTCTTTAAAATGATTTATAAAGAATAGTTATATATTAATTTTTTACTGATATATTATTTTTCCATTAAATTTTTAAAAAGTAATACACAGTCTAATCCTTCTCCCATGATGACATAGAGATAAGTGAAAATGGTACCATTTTTTAACATTCAATAAGAAAAGGACGGCCAAAGTGGAACTAATGATGAACTTCACAAAACAATTTTTTTTAATCTTAAACTCGATGTAAAAATGTGGTATTGATGTGACATAATGGTATGTTGGTTTGACATAAGAATTGTGACGTAAACCTACACTTCTTCCATAGTTAATGTGACTTAATGCATAGTTTCGTTCTATGTTATCCCATTACATTACATTTATGACATACCATGTATAGAAAATGTGATCGACCATAGCCCGAAGTTAGTTATTTTGTTTTTTGTATTGAACCTGAAGTAAGCTAGTTATTTTAAAGGATTCTTCAAAAACATAAAAAGAAAAAGCTAATTGAGGCATTACATAAAAATAACATCTATGATGGATTTTTTTGAGGAAAAGAAGGGTGGGGAGAGGATTTAATAATTAAATATTTTTGTTTTATTTCAAATTTTGGTAGGTTATTTAAATAAAATTATTATTTTTTAAATCAAGAGTTCAAAGTTATTAAGGTTTTGAGTATCAAGGACTGCTCCAGCATATAGCTGTTTGTTAGTGACTTCATTGCAGCTCTTGTATTTTTGTTGTTCTTGTTTACTGTTCTTGTCTTACGGAATGGAAGTCACGACATTTTGTTGTTTCAGCTTGTTATGGTGATATATTGTTGTAATCAGATCTTTGCTGTGAGCATTTGTACTTACTAAACTTGCAGTTTTTTACTGCATTTCTTCTTTGTATTATGTATTTTCCTCAATATATATATAAAAAAGGATGTAATAATATTTGTTACATTTTTATTAAGATGTTTAAGAATATCTTCAAAAAAGTTAGACTAAAACATGTGCATGGAGATTGTCTTACGTGTCACTATATGTTCAGTTGTTTTTTGATATGACTTGTGAAAATAGATATTTTTTGCCTATTAATTATTAGGTACAAACATAACAACTATTAGTCTTTAACATAACAAATAATAGATTAAAAAAATCATAAAACTTTTGGGGTGTTTCAAATGTAAAATTCTCATTATCTCATGATTTTTTTTGTCTTTTGAATATGTTTTCCTAAATATCTACTTTTATTTCTATATATATTTTTATATATGTCAAGAGGCCTATAATATCAACAAGAAGTGGAGCATCATGTCATGATCGTAAAAATAAAAACTTATCTTTTTCTATTTTAATTATGACAATAATCATTCTATACCAACGGGTAGAAATGGGTCATCGTGTAAAAATTCTCAATTTTTATCTTAAATTTGATAGTTATGTACACATTGAAATAATACTATATAACGATAAACATTCAATAATAAAATAACTCTTAAATAAATAATTTATAAAAATAAAAGAATACAATTTTCAAAATAAAAAAACTCTCCAAATAAAAATTAAATATAGATAAAATAAAATAATTATTGACTAAACGTAATATTAGAAAGTCAAATAAAGTTTAATTTAAATTAAATAAAATTAAATATATTTAAGATATCTATATTACTTTTATGTGACATTTTTCCTTTACTTCTATACAATACTAGTTTTTTTTTATTAAAAGGGGTATATGGATTTTTAAAGACTTTTGGAAAAAAAATATGTATATTTTTGTCATAAAGATTTCTAGAGAAAAATTGTGTGTAACTTTTTATCATCTTAAAAATATTTAGCATCTTGAAAGGGGTAGTCTAATTCGTCCATAATTATTATTTCATCCATGCATATATCTAATTTTTACGATGCATTTAAGTACTAATTTTGAGAAGGGTGATATTACATATTGGTACCTAACAATACTTGATATTTATCGTGTACAATAAGTAGAGCTATTTAATTGACTCGATTGTATTTTGAGTGTAGTATAGATACAATATAAACTAATTAATTATATATTTAATGAAAAAGTGGTGATATTTGAGCATTGTAAGAATTCACAATTTTTAGATAGTTTTAAAATTTTAAGAAAAAGTACTAATTTAAAATTTTATCAAATAAGAAAGAATTGTTGGTTCATTAAGTTATAAATAAAGTTCGAGGTATCTATGTTAATATCTGAATAGAGATAACATTGGTTCTTCTTTAAGCCGTTCTTTAATAACACTACATGTTTATAAGCTTAATAGAGATTCCATATTAAAACTATATTAAAAATTGAAAACTACAACTATAAAAGATAAAATTTATAAATATTATTATGAACACATACAAATATACTACTTATGAATTAACTATTACATTTTAAAACACTTAAACAAAATAAATCAATTTTTTTTTAAAATATATAAAAACTAATTTATTATATAGTTATCTACTTAAAAATATCGTAAGCAAATATTTTAAATTGTACTTCATTTCCCTACATAACAATTAACAATTAACTATATAACTGTTGTACCTCACTTCCCTCTCACATCACTAAGATTGGATTTGAATGGCAAGATGAGGATACGCATGAGCTCAAATAGTAAATAAACGAGGTATAGTAACAAATATTTATCTTTTATTATTAATTTATTAATACTTTCCGTAAAAGTTAAGGGACTAGTACTTGCCATTCCCCGCCCCTTCGTCAATCTTGGGGCACTTGTGATGGATACGTGCGTCTAATGCTTTTAATTTATTTATGGTTACTTTTTCCTCAAATCTTGAGGCTTTAACAAGCTATATTTGATTTGATTTGATTTTCTTTTGCCATCATAATATATTTGCATACATCCGTTGATTCCGTCCGTACATTGCTTCTCTTTTTATATTGTTAACAAAAAGATGTTGGGTAATGAGAGTGACAATGCCAAAACTAGAGAATAAATCCGTATGTATAGTAAAAGTGTTAGGTTTTAGTCGCCCATGGGAAACCATGTCACTCGGTGCACATTGGAGACCTGTATAATAATGTTTATTAGTCATGCTCAAATAGGGGAGAGGGCCCAATAGTCGTGCGGGGTATCGTAAATATAATATTCAATAGTCGTTTATATAATGTCTAATAGTTGTGATTTGACTACCCATAATTAAACAAAATGTATGCTTTTAATCTAAAAAGCAACCAATCATGTGATACCACATCAGCGCTCAACTACTCATGATGTAATGCACGAGAATTGGTCTCACTATTTTTTGGGGCCTTTTTGGACAGCTTGACAAAAACGCATGCTGATGTGGCATCATGTTTGATGATGTGGCCCTGAAACCTTAGTTATAAGCAGAGAACTTGCCAAGTAAGCTGCTGTAAAAAATTGGGAGTGATTTGAAATTTCGACGTAGGATAATTAGAAGCGTGAAGTTAGGGTGCACGACTACTGGGGCCCTCTCAAAGGTTTAGTCATATAAGATGAGCTCAAAGGTTTCAAATAGTAAATAAAAGAGTACAATAAAAAATATTTATCTTTTATTATTAATTTATGAATGCTTTCCGTAAAAGTTAAGGGATTAGTACTTGCCATTCCCCGCCCCTTGGTGAATCCTTGGGGCACTTGTGATGGATACGTGCGCCTAATGCTTTAATTTATTTATGGTTACTTTTTCCTCAAGTCTTGAGGCTTTAACAAGCTATATTTGATTTTCTTTTGCCATCATAATATATTTGCATACATCCGTTGATTCCATCCGTACATTTGCTTCTCGTTTTATATTGTTAAACAAAAAATGTTGGGTAATGAGAGTGACAATGCCAAAACTAAAGAATAAAGCGGGATGTATAGTAAAAGTGTTAGGTTTTAGTCGCCCATGGGAAACCATGTCACTCGGTGCCCATTGGAGACCGTTATAATCATGTTTATTAGTCATGCTCAAATAATATCTACAAATGTTTAGTCATATCGGATTATGAGTGATTTTGAAATAGCGACTTTTGATTTTTTTTATATAAAATGTTTTTTTAATTTATAAATATTATTTATTTTTGAAATATCGAATAAGTTAGATGGTCAAGCTTATTTTTCAAATAATTTATTTTAATAAAATATATTCAAAATTATCTTTTACATGTTAGAATATTTTTTTATTGATGTAAGAAATATCGAAAGATTAATATATAATGGTTCATTCAAAAGTTGATTGTATTGTTAAGATAAAGGTGACATCAAATTTATAGTCTTATGTATTTAATTATTTCTAATATTGTTTGTAAGTCATCTATAAAGGATGAGGGATTCATCATCAACAATAATTAATTTTTACCATAGAATGTTTATTGTTATAATAATTAATCTTTACTAGTGTGAGTTAATTTTTTACCAACAATGAGTTATTATTTATCGGAAATAAATCTTGGAGGTTAAGTTGGTTTTGGGTACCCAACTCCCCATGAGGTTATTTTGAGCACTTATAATGATGTTTTGGATGGTTATAACACCTTCACATAAGGACAAAAACTACCCTGTAAGATAAGACAAATTAGGTGTCTATAAGACCAATTAGTTGTCCATACCTAAGAAGTGAGTAATGGAGTTACAATCTACAATATGTTATGTATTAAATGCTTGGATTTTCCCAAGGAAGGCATTGGGATATGATAGCCAACTTGGATCCCCATTTAGATGGTGAAAATGTTATATAAATAGGGGCACCAGTGGTAGAAATGTAACATGATGAATTATAATGAAAAATATTTTTACAGGCCTTGAGAGAGTGAAGATTAAAGATGAGAAATGAATGAATGTATGTAATCTCTATTTCTTAAGATGGTACAAACTTGGGACTCTTTTTTGATTATTTTTTTGAAAGGGTTTCTCCACATAAATACTATGTTATGTGCTTTTTATTCTCTTCCATATTTTCCTTGTGTCGTTTATTTAATTTCTTACAATCTCTGTTTTGGTTATATATTGGTTAAATTTAAACTTTTATATAAACAGTAGTTGCATTCATTTCTAACAATTGGTTTTAAGAGTTGTAGTGAGAGTTTTGGTTGAATTTTTTTATATATGCATGTAGAAGACATGGTTGCATCCTCACCTTGTTTGGACATTAAAAAAGTTCAATGGAATTGATTATGATATATGGAAGCTAAAAATGAAGGATCTCCTTGAAGAGAGGGATCAATGGTTGGCAATAAAAATTGAAAAAATAGACAAGATAAATCAATGAGTAGGATAAGATGGATAAGAAATAATGGCCCAAATAATTTGGCTTTATCTTGTAGATTATGTCCTACTAAATGTTTTTGTAGAGAAAACTACATATGGTCTACGAAAACAATTAGGTGAGGTCTACCAAGAAAAAATTCTATTAAAATAGTTATATTTAAAAATAAAATTATTTTATGTTAAAATGAAGAAGGGCAATTCAATGGAAAAGCATTTGGATACTTTTAATTTGATTTTGAGTCAATTATCTTTTGTTGATGCTAAAATAGATGAAGAAGATAAGTTTATTGTGTGTCTATGTTCTTTTCTTGAGTCACATGAGAGAACATGACTTTTTCTTTTTGGTGTTAACCTTTTAAATACTCCAAATATGGAGAATGTTGTATGAAATTTTTGTAGGAGGAAATGAGAAAGAAAGAAACTATAGAGGGTTCAAAGGGTGCTCTCCATGTTAAGTAAGGTCCAAGGAAATTTGTTCCAAGGGAGATCAAAAGGTGGCTAAGGACAAATCTAAGGCTAGATCTAAGACTTTGGGTACAAAAAAAACAAAGTGAAGTGTTGGAACTATGGTAAATGGGAAAGTGTCTTATATAGTTGAAGGTCCACTAATAGTTATGTGAATATTTTATTTGAAGGAATAGTGAGTTGGATGAGTAAGAGACACCATATAGTTCCTTTACCTACCACTAAAGTAGTATATGGCTAATACACATGTCTCTAAGGAGGTGATTTGGTTACAAAGATTGTGTAGAAGTATATATTTTGATTGCAACACTATTCAAATTGGTTGTGATAGCCAATTTATTTTTTTTGTCCAATAATCCTATGTATCGTTCATGCATATAATAAGCATGTTGATACATATTATAAGACTTTATTTGTGAAAATATTTCCAATTAACCTATAGAGTTGAAGAATATTGAGAATTAAGAGAATGTTGTCAATTCACTTACTAAAACTATGTACACATAAAATTTTTGGTGTAGGGATGTCATGGGAGTTTTTCCTAGTACTTAGTTTATCTATGTTTTCTTATAGATACATACTTATAATACATGTTGTTAAGTGAGAGACTGATAGGACTAATGTGCCATCAACTTTGTAAATCCTATGTATTTAATTACTCCTAGTATTCTTTATAATCCACAAGGGATGAGGGATTCACCATAAAAAACAAATACTTTTTTATCATTAGAATTTTACTAACATTATAATTATTTTTTATTGGGGGTCAATAATTAAACTTTTACTATTAGTGAGTTACTATTTACTAAAAGGGAATCTTGGAGGTTAAGTTGGTTTTGAGTGCCCAAATCTCCATTAGGATTTTTCGGACACTTGTAATGATGTTTTGAATGGTTATAACACATCCACATGAAGAAATAAATCACCTTGTAAGATAGGATAAATTAGGTGTCCATGAGGAAAAGTTAGTTGTCAATGTGTAAGAGGTTAATATGGGGTTACAACCTACATTATTTTATGTATTAAATATTTGGATTTTATCAAGGAAGGAATTGGTATATGATAACTAACTTGGATGTCCCATTTAGAGGTGAACATGCTATATAAAGAGGGTTTATAGTGGTAAAAATGTAATATGATAAATTAGAGTGAACACCTTGTTTGCATGTGCTAAAGAAATTAAGATCAAAGAGAAGGAAATAAAGATTATTTAATCTCTATTTTTGAAGATAATACAAAATTCAACCTCTCTTCTTGATGATTTTTTTTAGAAAGGTTTCTCCATGTAAACACTATGTTATATGTTTTTTCTTTTATTCCATAGTTTTCTTGTGTTTTTTATTTAACAACATCCCTTTGGTCCTTGATTGATATGGTAGCGGTTTCTTGAACAAATACATCTTTTGGGAAAAAACAACCAACTCAACTTCTAATAAATATTTCATACAAACACCAAATATAATACTCATATGAAATGGATAAATTGTCTAGCCTAGTCATAAAATATAGGTAGTCATCCACTCTATTGTCTATAATAATGTTAAGGCACATGGTTGATCTGTTTCCTTATGGCCATAAGATGTATGTCAACGATCATTTGAAATTAAAAAATGTATTTTTTCTTTAAACAAAGATTATTACAAGGAATAAGTAGCCACAAAAGAAAAATATTGTAAAGAGGAGAAACCTCAAATGAAATAATATTCAATTAGTTAACCAAAAGTAGAATAATAACTATAAACAATTGACATCACAACCAATACAAGTAACAATAATATACAATGTCCTTAATTATTTAACACCTTATTTTAACCATAGGTTTAATTATTCAACTCATTGGTTCAAATTTCCATAATTAGGATAGAATAAGAAATACTTAGTAAAGAAAATGTAAGATATAATTTCCCATCATTGAGTCACATCCAATATATACTAGTATATATATTTTAAATACACATATCTAAATGACACTAAGAAATATCAATCTCAAGCTATCTATATTAAAATTGTTATTTAGGATAGATAGGTGTCTCAACATTGATATCTCTCAACATCTCTTAGATATATGTATATAAGATATCTATGTACTAGTAGCATCTACAATTGCATAATGTAAAATCTTTACTTAGTGCCTAACATTATACCAAGTAAGTCAAAAGTCTTCCCTCTACAAGTATAACAAACCATAAAAAGGTGAATTTTAGCATTTTTTTGGATATATGTACAAGTATAATCAAATTAATTGTACAAACTAATAGCAATAGAGGACACAACAACACCGGTCAAACTATCCCATATCGAGGTCATGGTCATAGCCTCTATCTTAGGTAGTGTAACAATCTTAAAATATTTTTGTTTTAGAGTCCTTGTCTTTGTAGAGCTATTTATAGTGTTAAGTTTTATTAAAATAAATATCAACTCTAAATAGATTTTTTTTTCAAAACAAGATCAATATATGACAGCTTTTTGATACTATTATAGAACACCTTTTAACATAATTAACTACCAGAAAAATGATAAAAAAAGAAAAGAACTGTATTTTGATCTTGGTTTCTTGGAATCTACCACATGAACAAAAATAAATTTGTATCTTATTGTGATATAATAAAAAAAATACACACTTATTTGAATAACAGATCTATTTTTTAGTAATGGTCCCCTCAAATCCATCACACGAGTGCAAAAAAAATTGTATTTTAGTGTCAAAAAACACAAGCAGAATGATATAATTAAAAAATACACAACAATTGAATCCTGAAAAAAATTCTTATATCATTATGAACTGTGGAAATCTAATACCTTTAAAAAATACACAGATATATATATTATAGCATACATCTACAGTGAAAAGCCCTCTTTGTGACGGGCCAAGCAGACCGGGAGCCTTTCCAAGTCAAACACGTTTTAATGGCTTTGCAAACTGTTGACCAACACAGCCAAAGTTATGCCCACCATTTTCAACACAGCCAAAAGCTCATACCATATTTTCAGTGTTCATAGCTATGAATTTACGATACATTCTATTTGAAAACCAATACAATTGCTATCTGCTACCCTGGCATTATCCTCATCTTCTTCTGCTCTTTCTGTGCTCTGAACAAGACTATGCCTGCAAATCGGACACGACGAGTGTGAAACAAGCCATTTGTCCACACAATTCTTGTGGAAGCTGTGCTTGCACTTTGGCAAAACTCTTAAACTTTCGCCTTCTGCAAACTCTGCCAAGCAGATGGCGCACTCTGGTAAATTCAGATCTGATCTCACTTTGCTGTAGACAACAGAGGGCAGTGCTTTTATATACTCTTTCTTCAGTCCTGTGTTTGCCAGTCTTTCGGCCATGCGGCGCTCATGTGACCTCCTGATGCTATTCCACGGCAGGATGGTCAGAAAACCCAGTACAGATATCACTGCGCAGATCAACACAGCGATCAAAACCGCAGAGTTTTCATCCATGCCAAGATTTGTCTCGGTATGCTCAACCTGGTTTGAGACGCCCACTGTAAGAGATCTGGCGACCTGTACTGTTACTTCACCCATATTCAACCCGGAGATTCCCTTCCCTTCCCTTCACTTGTAAGAATCAAGACAAAAGCTCATTCACAGACGCGCCGTCCACCCTCCCCCCGGCAAAGCTTTATAAGGTTGCAACTTGCCATAAGAGGGAATTCTATATGCTTCGCTACCTCAAAACCAAGAAGATAAGATCCGATCCTGACGTAGTGAGCAGGATTAGGATGATCGAACCCCAGAGTCCACCTCATAAAATTGTTACGAAAGCAAGTAATAAAAAACGTCACAGGATTGCTGTTGCTTCAATTATTCACTTTAAACTTTCCGTTCAAGTGTTTGGATCTTTTCTTAATCATCCGCAAAATAAGAAAATAAGAAGAGTTGTATAGTGGTTAGGTTTTGTCCTTGAAATATGTTTGAAAGTGGTTACTTGGTTGTGTTAGTAGTTTTGTAAAGTTATATGTTTAGTCTATTAAAATATGGTAAGTAGTTTTATAAAGTTATATGTTTAGAGTGTTATGTAAATTTAATTAAAAAATAGTGGAAGATAAAAAGATTTAGATGTATATTTGTGGATACTTGTTTATTTTTACATGGTAGTGGTATGTTAGACTATCCTTTAGAAAAACAACAATAATCTTGATTTTATATATTTCTATATTTAGTAGCAAGTATTTGATTTCTGACTAATACTTTTACATGGTGCATCTATCATTGAAATATGTTCAAATTAGTTATTGGTTGAGTTATGTGTTATTAGTTTAGTTAAGTTATAAATTTCAAGTAATAAATTATATTGTACGTAATATACTTTCAAAGAAAATTAGAAAATAGTAGAAGAAAAAAAATTGATGTATATTTGTGAGGTGTGCTTGCTATTGCATGATTGCAATATGTTGAGATCTCTTCCATCTACAAAATCAATAATAATCTAGGTCTTATATACTTCTAATTTACTAGAAAGAACTTGATTTGTTGACTAATACTATTACTATAAGCAAACATTGACATTTTAATTTTTGCATCCAAACCTTGAGGTACCAAATACTATTTCTTTATTTTTACTTTGATGGATATTTTCTATAAATTTATACATAAGATACTAAATAAAAAAAGAATGAAGGTAATGGCTTGTAACAAAAAAATTGTTCTTCTAATTAGAGATTTACTAAACACATAATGTTTGACTAGACAAACATGCAAAAATGAAAGTTAAATAAATACACAATTCTATTAGATCAATAGAGGAAAACATTAGCTAAAACCTTGTAGACTATACATTTAATTTTAGTGTAACATAAAAGAAGCAAAAATGAATCTACATAGTATTTCTATTTTTCCCATGGCTACCCTTTTCTTTGTAGTCCAAATCCTCATGTACATCTCCACTAAGAATGTGAGCTTCAATAATTCCATGAGACCAAGAAGTCCATGGGACCAAGAGAACCAACAAAGTGGTCAACTATAACACTTGTGCTTGTAAAAATGAGAGGATATTATGGTCTATTTTTAAATCTAAATAGTATTAATTTTCTCTTAAATATAGTAACTCGTGTAATTTGATCACAATGTTCCTCTAAATTGTGAGCATATAGATTTAATTTTAATTTTTAATCATGTAATATATATGATCTAGTAAAGAAGAGGATGGAAAGACTATTCAATCATAAAAGTAAAAAAAAAGTCAAAATTGATAAGTTAAATGCAAACATAGTTTTGGAAAACCTAATGAGGAAGAAAATTTTATTTTTCACATTGTGTTGCAAAAGTGCTTGTTTCTTTTAATGATAATTTGTTTGATTAACTCAACCATTTAATTATGATATTTAGACTATTATTATTCACCATTTTTAATTTGGATTCTTTTGTTTATTTAGATATTTGTCTTATATAGCCTTCAAGTCATAGAACTATTGATCTAGCATTTAGTAGGACATTTCATTTACACTAATTTTGTGAAGATAATAATCATTTTAGATGAACCACTATCAAGATTAATAATGTAATCTACCCGGTGAGTTGAATTTAAGTTGTAGACTAAAAAGATATTTTGTAATGGTAAAATTTTTCATGATTGCGTGTAATTTGGTTTTATTTATTCACTGTATTGTTGATGCAAGAGTAAGAGGAATGAAAGAGATGATGGATTGATAGTGGGCATGCATGAAAGATCTCTAAGAAAATCAAAGATTGAGATGGAAGTAAAATCAATAACTTAGCACACATTATACACAACCCTCTTGAGATATGTGTCTTTGAGAATAAGATCTTACCATTCCATAAATATTTTTTTAATTTTTCTTAGAAAATTATACACACACACACACACATAGAATTCAAGTACACAATTAAAATTAAGTTTTTTTATTAGTTGCTATTTTTTTGTTCTAGTAAGAATTGATTACATCCTAAATTTAAATTATATTGTAGACCTTTCTTTATTTAAAAGGTGATCAAGACAAACCATCCTTTTAGAAAAAGTTAAAAGAAATAAAAAATAAAAAATTCATAATAGGCATCTAGTCTTTATAAGTCATGATTGTTTATAATGAATCTCTAGACACTAAAAATATGCTATTATGGAAGAGCTTTTCTACTACTATAATTCTCTAAAATCATCATATTGCTTATTGATTTTCTCAAATATAATACATCACAAACACACAAACCCATCTAACTTCTTATAAACTACTAGATACAAGATTTAATTGTTATTACTACCATTCCCTTAAATATTTTTTTCTCTATACGCATTTTTTCCAAAACTACTATTTCTTATTCACCACTACAAGATTATTGCATTAAAGTTATTACCACTCCCCTAAATAACTTTTTCTCTATAACTATATTTTTCAAAACTACTATTTATATTAAATATTTTTATATACAAATAATCTAACTACAAAATTATCATCAATTTATGACTTTAAAAAGTAAATTTAGTAAGTAGAATGTTGGAAGTATGTTTTATAATTTTCATGTTGTATAGTAGATTAAGGATATATAGATTAGGGATCAGATTTTTTTGGATGTATAGATGAATTTTCTATTTTATTTATGATTTAGAAATATTTAAGATAAAATGTAACACAGATTTTGATATATCTATTAATATTCATACATAGAAAAAGATTGAGAGAAAGTTTTATTATTATATTGTAATATTAAATTTTATAACAATAATATTAAAAATTGCTATGCTTAACTTTTTATTTAAAAAGATTTCCCAAATAAAATATTATATAATATAATATACATTACTTTTATTATATAAATTCATTGAACTACTTTTACTATATAAATTCATTGAACTACTTTTACTATATAAATTCATTGAACTTCTTTTCTTATAATTTTTATAAGATCAGCACTGATTAGAGAAGAAGCTCTGAGTGGGTCCACGGCTGATATGAGTTGGAAAGAGTTCTAAAAGTAACCAAAAAGATCTTCGCAATAACTCTGATCTTGCTTTTGTAAATTATATATAAGTACTCACAGACGCCACCTTGTACATCCGTCTACTTTTGCTTTCTTCCTTTTAGATTGTGGGCGCCATGTTTTTCCAAGTTGGATCTCGTTTTCTTGGCAGGGTGTATGTCATGATATTGCAAAGGTTGAAAGAGTATTCTGACCTAATCAATCCTATTGAAGATAACATAAGAGATCTGTGGTAGATAGTGATTGGTTTGGAATATCTTTCAACGTTTGGCAGAGCATGAAATGCATGCATCTTGGTAAAGAAAACGAGATCTGTGGTAGACAGTCGTCACCCATGATCACTTGTTTTAAATAAATAAAATTCAAAGCATTAGAGGTGGGACAACCTCTCCAATTTCCTTTACATGTGCCACGCCATTATCAACCCACCATCTCCATTAGCGTTGGAACTGTTTGCTTTTGCACTTTCATTCATTGTAAACATGGAAAATAATGCCACAACAGTAAAAAGGACAAAATTTCCCACGATTTCAATGACAGAGAATAAAAGTCCATCTCCAATATTATTAGTAAATGACACCATTAAGTTCGAATAATAGAATTTCTAGATTACTGAGATAGTGGTGGAGGGAAACAGTCGCTGAAATGGCTTCTCTTAGACACGTGAGAAAATAATATGGGCTAATAATCAAATTTAATGAGAAATTAAGTTTTTGGAGAAGGATATACTATGTACGATGAGATGTTGATTTGAGCTTTGATGTGAACTTCTTTATTTTTTATATAATCAAAATTGAAAAAATGAATGTATAATAGTGTCACAATTCTAACAAGAGATGAATTGGTGTGGAAAAGTTTGTGTTGTACAACCTGGACTTAGATAGGTTGCATTGTCTTAGATTATATGATGTGGCTTAGTTTTGCAATGATGTAATCATCATAATCTATTGTGTCTTTATCTCCTAATATATTTGTAGAAAGGGTTTGCACTAAAAATTATTAAGGCTTACTTTCAAAGTAAAAGGTGAAGATCTAGAATTATTTTGGTTACAAGTCAAGCCCCTAGATAGTTAAAGAAGATTGCAATTGTGTCATGTATAAGTGATATAAATGAAAATTCTTGATGAACTAGTGTTTGGTGTACTAGGGTATAATGTCTAGATGCAAAATTTAACTTTAGATGGTCTCATATAATTCAATGTATTTATATTTATTCTCACTACAAATTGATTGGAACTGATAGATTCAAATGACCTAGATATGAGCTTATACATATGTCCATAGTCACACAATTCTAAGTTTTAAGTGCCCAAGTTGAGGGACAAGAACTAGTTTCAAAAGGGTTTATCTTTGGAGTGTGGGATTTCAATTTTCAATGAGGTGGACTAGGTAGTACTACGTGATCTAGTGCAAAGTGAAAATGACCTTGAGTTATGAATTAGTCCATACTAAGGTGGTTTGTGATGGGATTTGGGTGATGTGTTGTGACTAGGAGCTTTTTTTTACCAAAAAGTCAAACTAATCACTACAACTATGTAACTACTACATATGTATGAAGTGGCATAAAATGAAGATATATAAGAGAAAGGTATTGTAAAGTGTGAAATTTAACTGTTATGAGGGGAATATTAATATCCTTTGAGTATAAATTCACACACTACATTAGGATAAACCAACACTATTTAGTTTTATCTAATTATATTGTTTAAGAATTATGCTATTATCCTTTTCTAAAGTTCTAATTTTAAATAAAAAGGAAATTGATTGAACTAAAGTACTTAAAGGAAGAAAATTGGTGAAAATAATCAAGAATAGAGAAATAAAATTGATTAAAAAAAAGAAAATACAAACATGGAACTTGAAGTGTAAATTTGAAAGCTTATACATGAGACCTTAGTGATGTGCAAGGACATATGTGTGATGTGATGTCATCATATGTGAAAAAACCAAAAACACTGTACAACTTAAAAATCTCACTGTGTGCATAGAAACCAAATAATTTTTTTAAAGTGATGAGATAATAAAATTGACATGATCAAATCTACTAAAATCACTAGTATATTCAAAATATAAAAATCAAATAAACTAAGATTTAAAACAAATAGATGGTTAGAAAAATATCACTAAATATAATAACTTCACCTTGAGTGAATTTGTAATAAACAAAAAATACAAAAAAAATCTTTGGTGGCTATTTGGGGTTTTACCTAAGTCAAACCCTGTATTGGTCTTTCAACCTCCATAGATAGCCTTGATTTTTATACATTTTATTGAAATAAAATGATAAAGTGTTGTGTAAATGGAAATGTTAAATGATAGTAGAAAAATATAAATTGAATGTTGTCCTAAATGCAAGTGGTGTTAGCAATTAGGAACCAAAATTTTAATTGAAAAAGGAGAAGAATAACAAAACAAGAGAAATATAATCTCAATCTAGCTTGTTTATATCAAGAAGGACATGGTTTGCTGATACAAATCATTACTACTACTCCTCAAATATCACTGGGTAAAAAAAAAATCTTGTGTCACACTTTTGACCAGCTAAATAGTTTTGAGTAAACAATTTTTCCCTAAAAAGTTTCAAGTGAAACAATTTTTCTTGTGAAATGAAGAAAATTAGTGTGAACTATCTTTTAAGAGATGGAACTAAAGGGGAATTAGGGTTCCTCCACCTATTTCCTTTAAGTTTCATTAAAGGAAACCCTAGATATCTCAATCTAAGGATGGAATTAGGAAAAAAGATCTACAATAGGGTGTCCTACAAGTGTGATTAAAGACAAAAAGGGGGTTCACCACCAAGCAAATGCTTGGAAAGAAAGAGATGAAAGTATTATGCAAACATAACTAAATGACCTAGGAAATGAAACTAAAAACCAAGATAATAAACCAAGAATGAATAAAGAGGTACCTAGAAGAAAGATGTGGTCAAAACAAGCTTCGAAACCCTAAAATTCTACTGTTTGAAGCTCACTACAACTCATGCACTAGACTAGGCAATTTAGTCCTAGACTAGGGTTTTCGAGTAGGAACTGGAATCTCTCAGTGACTGATCTAGATATTCTGAAAATTGGAAAAAGTGTTGTACTGGGACTTATATGCCCAAGGTGGAAATTTAGTCCTAGTATTAGGGTTTGGCTAAAACTCGGGTATCCTCTAGTAATCTATTGTATCTCCTCTCCTGCTAGATCTCTGAGTCTGAAAGATTAAATTTGGGCCTATAGGCGACTTTCTATGAAGATGAAAACCTCTTGACAACTATGACAACTTTCTTCAATCTTACAACTTAGTCTTCAAAGGATCTTCAAGCTCCAAAACACCTAGATTTGCAATCACACATGTAGAGAGAGAGAAAAACTTGTTGATTGTTAGAGAATAGGGGTTTGCCTTGGTCAAACCCCATTTAGGTAATTAAACCTTATGATGAAACAATGCAACATGAACATGAAATATGAAACATGAACAATGATACCTTCAATGATGTGTTAAAATGCAAATCTTCAATCTAACATGAAGTGGCCATGAAGAATGTAGATCTTGATCTTGAGTTAGATGTTGAACAATGCTTAACTTGGATCTTGAATGCTACATCACACTACTAGCTCAAAAACATGCTTGATGCATTATGCCTTTGACATGATGATGGATCTTGAATTGCTACAATAATCTTTTACAAATCCGCCCTTGAATGCTCTTGAAATACTCTTGAATACTCTATAATTCTCTTGTGAAGTCTTAGGAGGCCTAATTCTTGATTGCTAGGTGAAATAATGACTTAAAACCTTGTTTTATCTAGACACTTCATCTAATTTATCATTAATTAGATCCCAAATGCCGACCTTCATCAAATTTGAATTGAAAACCCCGATTTCCTGCTCAAAACCCTAAAAAGGGGCCAAATGGGACTCATATGCCCAAGGTGGCATATGGGTCCCACCTGGTGAGGAATCATACACCCAAGTTAGTGTATGGGTCCCACCATGGCTTTTCGGGCTGAGGAAATGTCGGGAGGTTAGAAAATTAAGTGTATTTATTGATCTTGTCAAAATTTTGATTGAAATAGGCCTCAGGATGCATAATAAAGGGTCCTAAGGGCTTATTAATGACAATTTAAAGGTCATAAATGCAAGAGGGCCCAAAACTTAGTGTGAAGGTGTAAATAAATACACTTTACAACACTAAATTAAGGAAAAGTTAGGTCTATTTAGCTTAAAAAGGCCCTAAACTTGATGCGAATGTGTAAAACATAGTAGAACACCAAATCAAGGCCACATTAGGTTCATTTTAATGTTAATCATTCTCAAATTAAGTGTGAAAAAGGGATACTTTTTCCTACACTACATTTAGTCCCCACTTTAGTGAGAGGAGGAACTTGCTTCAAACTCACACTAAAGTAGACATTCAAGAGGGGTCCAAGTGTACCAATGCGGATGGTATAGGATACCAAAGATCAAAGGAGGTGGCCAAGCCCCTAGGATCCAAGATCCTATGTCAAACCAACATAAGCACAAAGGGACACACACAAGGTGTATGATATGTAGCATCAAGATACACAAACATACAATGCCAATGACTAAAAAAAAGAAAAAAAAAAGAAAAAAATAAAATAAAAAGAGGGATCAAGCCTTGACCATTTATCCAACGTGACGTGGATAAGATCTAAGTTGTTTGTCCAAAAATGCACACTCTGAGGCAATGAAACTTCAGGTTGTTTGCTAGGTGAGTATCTAAAAAAGGGTGGCTTAGTGAGGAAGTCAAGCATTTGTATCAACTTCTCACCGTATAATGAGAAAGTCATGCCCACGTTTAGGCTTCTCATCATACTAACCATACCAAATCTATACCTCCTATAAATTTGACAAGGCGCCACATAATATGAACAACAAGATCCATGAGGCAAGAAAAATGTTGTATGCTTGACACCCATGAACAAGTAGGATGGCTCCATAGGCAAGCAAAGTGTGCTATGCAAGGTGGCCATATAACAATTATTGTAAATACAAAATAGTGTAAGGTACGTTCAAAGGGAGTTTTCTTAGTTCATGCAAGGTCTCTTCTTAGGGAACATCATGCTTAATGTCTCCAAGAGAGCAAAAATCAAAGAGATATCACGCTCTCAGAGGAAATCAAACCCAATGACACCACCAAGAAAAGGAAACATCACAAGAAGAAAGAAAATAACACAATAAAATATGAGTATCGATGTATGCCCCCACTTTAAAGTGGTTGCTAACACCATTGTTGTGAGCAATTGATTTAAAGGAGAAGAAGACATAAGAGCTTGTTCAGAAAGCTCTACGCCAAGTCACATGTTTCCGAATGAAACTAGATCATGAATAAGTATGTCACATGTGAGCCAACTTAAGGCATGTATTCCACATCCCAAGCTTTCTCTTATATATACATGAAAGGTGGTTAACTAGCCAAAAGAGACAATAACAAGTGACATACGAGGACAAGGCTACCTAACCCCTTGCCCCCACTTAGTGTAGGACACTTGGATGAGCTGAAATGATTGATGAGAAACATGAAAATCAATATCAATTAGAGGAACTAGGTGCTTCAACACAAGGAAGAGCACCACAATCCTTAAGATGTTGAATTTTTCCACTTAAAGCCCTACATTCATTAGTAGAATGATCATGATCTCTATGATATGTAAAAAATGTAGTCTTGTAGTAAAATTTCTTTCGTGTTTTTGGAGGGAGAGATATCAAATGATCTTGGAGGAGTCTCAACAAGATACTCTCTTGATCAATAGTAAAAGATGTTCCTTTATTTTGCAACAAAGATCTCTCTTTCTTAGTACAAGATGTCATACTTACACAAGACTCTTTAGAATGTGAGATTTTGTTCTCTCCTTGAAAGGAGGGTGTAAAATCTAACAAAATCCAATTGTTAGTGTTTTTCCGGATGAAATTGATATTAAGCGAAGGTTTCTTTGTTTCTTTCATTTCTTTTAAAGGATAATAATCAAGACCACTAGTATCTATCAATTCAGGATGCACTAATGTTAAAGTTGGATTAGAAGAATATTTTGTAATAGTGATGATATTAAGTGAATACTTGCTTATTTCTTTTGAGGGACAATAACCAAGACCATTAGTCATTCCTTGTGTGTTAGGCTCTATAGGGACATTTGAAAATACCTTGTTCCTTAGCACCACATCCTTTTCCACTATATCTAAGTTGTTTCATAAGTTCATAACCTTTTC
Organism: Sequoia sempervirens; assembly: GCA_007258455.2. NCBI lineage: Eukaryota > Viridiplantae > Streptophyta > Pinopsida > Cupressales > Cupressaceae > Sequoia > Sequoia sempervirens. The sequence goes on from VDFB02375332.1 coordinate 34,139, forward strand.
CATAAAGCTTTTTCATTTCTTTTCCAGGATTCGGTGGTTGTTCATAATCAACTTCATCAAAGTTTGTTGTATAATTTGCTTCCTTTTATAAAGTGGTTGAGGTGGATGCTTTCGAAGGGTCTTCTCAATTTTGTGTTGACATTACTGCTTTTTCTTTTCCCTTTTTGAGAATCTTTTGTTATGATCTTGTATTCTCCCATGAATGTAGGTGTGAAATCCAATGATACCAAATCATCTAGTGATAACATTGTGAAGGTTTGAGGACACCTATCTTTTTGTTCTTCTTGCATGGGTTCTACTTGTCTAGTTGGTGTTAGTGTTTTCAAAGGACTTTCCTTATTTTTCTCAATGTTTAAACAACTGTTTGGTTTAGGGTTAGCTTTGAGTGTGTACACTTTGTTGTTGTAGATGGGTGATCCCACAATACTAGTTTACAATTTTTGGCCAAATTGGACATTAAACTGATTTTTTTAACTAAATCTTCACTTTCGAGCACTTATAGCGGCTAAACCATGAGGAATTTGAAGATGATGCAAACTAGTGATTTGTAACATTTTGTCTATAGATTCTAAATATTTTTTTTTCAAAAATATTTGGAATCAGATTGCACTTCTTTTTCCATCTCCTTCAAAAACTAGTTTTTAACAATAAACACCATTTTTAAAGAGTTGATGTTACTAGCTAACACATAACTTTTTTTTATGAAGGATAAAATTCTTTTTTTTTTTCAAATTTAGATTCATAACTACGATATCTAGTGCATGGAATTGGTTTCATAGCATTTCATTGAATTATTTTTTCTTAATTAAGTTTCAAAGTCAAACCAACTACAATTTAGACATGATTTACTAGCTAAAACATAACTTTTTTTGTATGTATCAAAATTCTTTTTTTTTTTGTTGGATTAGGGACATCAATATCTAGTGCACTGATATTTTGATTTTTTTTTTGATAATATACTATTTTTCCACATGTGTAGAACAAAGAGCTTGATTTTTGGTGAAAAACCTACATTCACAAGAAATAAAAAATAAATATAACAATCAAATTAAATTTATTTAAAATTATACTTTTTCGGAAACTTATAATAAGGACTACATACTTACAAAAAATAATTTTTAAATGAATTCATTTTATCCTCCAAAAGGTGAATCAAAAGTTGTTTTTTATCAACATTTTGATAGGTGTAAAGGAGACCCAGTTATATGTATGGTTTAAAACTAGCGAGGTTCTATCCAAGGGGGTTTGATCTAAGGTGGTTTGATCAAACCCTCTTCAATTGGAATCCCTTAAATAAAAATTTTCAAGGCTTAAATTATTATATTTTTGAAAGATCTTTTATTTTAGTAAAAATCAGGATCTCCCAGAAAGTGTAAACCACTATTGTGGGATCACCCAGACATACTTCATTATATGATGAAGAGTAGAAGGCAACCCATTCATTGCATGTATCCATGATCTTATTAAAAGAATATTATATGAAATATCATGAGGCATAACATGGAATAGTGTTTCTAATGTGGCCTTTCCAACTATAAGCTCAGAGGCAAAGTGATCACACCAAGTGGTTGTTTTCCTACATTGTCAAATCCCTGAATAGATAAAGAATCAGGTTGAATTCTTGATTTATCCACACCAAGTCTATCCAAAAGGGTTACACTATAGACATTAAGAGCTGAGCCATTATCAACAAGTGTCCTCTTTATGCCCATTCTATTGTATTGAACTATCACTATGAAAACATCATTTTGTTTTTGCACTTTCCAAAGGAGGGAGCTCACTTTGGTGGAAAACAATGTTAGCATTCATTCCTTGAATCATGGCTACTATGTCATTTGGTTGCACATTAGGGGGGTAGAAACATGTTGTAAGGAATTCTGAATCATGTTATGATAATGAGGGGAGGTTTGAATAAGGTCCCATAAGGATATCTTAGTAGGAGTATTCTTAAGTTATTCAACAAGATCATACTCCTTTACACTTTGTAAAGGAAAATGAGGAGGGCCAGGTAAGATAGGGTTAGTCAATGGGAGGGATGTTGAAGGTGTTTATCTTGGTTTCAGATTGTTTCTAGTGTTATATGTATGAGCAGTTACAATGTTATAATTTGATTATTGCAAGATATTATTCTTAGATGGTTCGAGGATGAGGATGGGTTTTTTTTGAGTTTGAGGTTGGTTTGAAGGTGGGTAAAGGATAAGTTTGGGTTTTTTTTGGGTTTGTGGTCATTGTGAGGGTGGGTAAAGAATTAGAGGATTCTTACCTGATGTCCCGCAAGGTATTTAGGAGGTCCAATAATCAAGGGGGATCTAACATACACTTGTGCATTCATAACCTTACCAGTTTTTTTTTGATATTTTTCTAATGAAGGGGAGTCTAGTGTCATCTTTTCGCCATCATCCAAGGAAGTCACATCACTATTATTTGAAAGACACATGCCAATGCTCTCATTTTCTTGCACCATGATATCCTCCCTAAGAGGACAATTTTTAGGAGAACTCCAAACTAGATGTTCATGACATTCAAAGATTGGTTCCTCTAAAATGACTTCATCACAAGTAAGGGAGTTATCAATGGTTGGATTGTCTTGTTTTTAAATGATGGCATTCTCTTGCTCAATAATGGTTTTCCTAGGGGAAGAGAGACAAATAGGACTTTCATAACTCTCATTGGTTTGATCTTCTAACATCAAGATATCTTCTTCGCAAATAGGAGAGATAGTAGGAGAAAAACAAGTATGATTGCCATGATTGTCCATAATTTCAGTCCTTTGTCTCATAATGCCTTCCAAAATGGGACAGGTAGGGGAAGAAAAGTAAATAGGGTTATCATAGATCTTAAAGATTCGATCATCTAACACCAATATATTGTCCTCACTTACAATTGCATCCTCTTTCACTAAAAAATTATCACTAGAAAAAGATAAATGGGAATTAGGTAAGGTGATGTTTAGAAATGTGTCTATGATCTCATTTTCTTGTACCATAGTATCTACCCAAGGGGGATGAGGAGAAGGACAAACAAGTTTTATGTGATTTTCAATGATTACATCCTCTTTTACCAAGGTACCTTCGTCACTAACAAGAGTGGTTATCAAGAGAAAAAAAATGTGATTATCATGATTGTCTATGCATGTATCTTCTTCTATCACATCATTCCAACAAATAGGAGAGATAGGAGGGGGTATAAATTTAAGACAAGCATCAATAATTTCACTCTCTTGCACTAAGAGACACTCATAACTGGGAAATGTATTGAATGAATGACTAACATGCTTATTGATGAAATTTTTCTTTGCAAACTTGGAAAAGACAAATACTAACGTTTGTGAAAAGTAATCTATATAAACTCAAAATGGAAAGAGACTTAAAATGCAAGGAAATGACCTAGAATGAAATGTGTAAATACAATTTTTAGATTCTAAACAAAATAATTTGTTGATTACACTATGAAACAATCTAAAAATGAAATGTTGTAAATGCCATTTTGAAATTAAGCAATGCAACAACTGAACCAAATTAAGCTAGATCTAATGAAATGAATGAAATAGAAACTTAACAAACTAAAAATATAGCAAACAAAAGAAAACAAAAACATAGAAGTGATGTTTCTAATGTTGTAAAAGACAGTTTTAGCTTTGATCTAGGACTAAATCGCCCAGAGGGGCATATGAGTCCTAGTTAGAGTTTTTGAAGCCTGGTTCAAATGCTGAAAAATAGTCAACACAAAATTCCTAGAAAGTAGGAAAAACATGTACAGAGAATAAATTTCCCAAAGGGGAAAATGAGTCCCAGATTAGGATTTTTGCACCAAATTCAGTAAATTCTAGGTGAATGTTAAGGTTTCTAGTTTGTATGCAATCTAGACTATGTGCAATTATAGATTTCAACTGAAATTCAATGATACAAGATGCAAAAATGCAACCTATATGCACTTTCACTAATGCAAGATTTAGAAGCCCTAAATGGGAATTAACTAATGCAAGACCTAATGCAAAGTTAATGTAAGCTAGATATAGAACTATGATGCACTCCAAATCAGAAATAAGGTGTCCAAAGGCTAGGTTCACCAAAATGAAATGAAGAAAATAAGTGTTCTATCTTTTGGGAGATGAAACTAAAAGGGAATTAGGGTTCCTCCTGTTTCCTTCAAGTTTCATTAAAGGAAACCCTAGAGATCTCAATCTAAGGATGAAATTAGGATTTAAGAGATCTGTAATAGGTTGTCCTAGGGGTGTGATTAAAGAAAAAAAGGGGGTTTACCACGAAGCAAAGGGTTGGAAAGAAAGAGATGAAATTATTATGCAAATCTAACTAAATGACTTAGGAAGTGAAACTGAAAGTTAGGATAATAAATTGAGAATGAACAAAGGGGTACAAGTAGAAGAAATATGTGGTCAAAACAAGCTCCGAAACCCTGAAATTTTTCTATTTGAAGCTCACCAAGACTCATACATCAAATTGGATGATTTAGTCCTAGACTAGGGTTTCCAGGCAGGAATTGGAATCTCTCAATGACTAATCCAAATCTTCTGAAAAACTGGAAAAAGTGTTGTATTGGGAATCATGTGCCCAAGGTGGCGATTTAGTCCTAGTATTAGGGTTTTGCTAAAACTCTGGTATCCTCTAGTGATCTGTTGTAGCTCCTCTCCTGCCAGATCTCTGAGTCTGAAAGCTTAAATTATGGCCTATAGGTGACTTTCTATGAAGATGACAACCTCTTGACAACTATGACAACTTCAATCTTGCAACTTAGTCTTCAAAGGATCTTCAAGCTCCAAAACACCTAGATCTAAAATCACACATGTAGAGAGAGAAAAAAATGTTGATTGCTAGGGAATAGGGGTTTACCTTGGTCAAACCTCGTTTAGGTAATTAAACCTTATGATGAAACAATGAAACATGAACATGAAATATGAAACATGAACAATGATACCTTGAATGATGTCTTGAAATGTAAAACTGCAATCTAACATGAAGTGCCCTTGAAGAATGTAGATCTTGATCTTGAATTAGACGTGGAACAATGCTTAACTTGGATCTTGAATGCTACATCACAATACTAGCTCAACAATATGCTTGATGCATTATGCCTTTCATGATGATGGATCTTGAATTTATGCAATAATCTTTTACAAATCTACCCTTGAATGCTCTTGAAATACTCTTGAATACTCTATAATGCTCTTGTGAAGTCTTAGGATGCCTCATTCTTGATTGCTAGGTGAAATAATGACTTGAAACCTTGTTTTATATAGGTAGTTCATCTAATTTTCTGTTTATTAGTTTCCAAATGCAAATATTGATAAAATTTGAATTCAAAACCCTGTCTCACTCAAAACCCTAAAAAGAGGCCAAATGGGACTCATACGCCCAAGGACATTAATACCTAGGGCACAAATATATTTTAAATTTTTTTCTCCATTTTCTATTTTTTTTGTTTGTGTGAAAAAAAAACCTCAATGTTTGGTGAAAAATCTACATTCACAAGAAATAAAAATAAAATATAATAATAAAATTGAAAAAATTCAAAATTATACTTTTTAGAAAGCTTATAATAAGGGCTACATACTTACATTCTAGATGACTTTATTTGATCCCTCAAAAAGTAAAGAAAAAGTGGTTTTTTGTTAGCATTTTGATAGGCACGTGAAGTAGAGTCCATTGTGAGTATAGTTTAAGACTAGAGAGGTTCTATTCAAGGGGGTTTGATCTAATCAAGTCTTATCCAACCCTCTTAATTAAAACCATTTAGATGGAACTTCTCAAGGCTTAAATTGAATTATACTTTCTAAAAAATGTGATTTTAGACAAAAATCAAGATGTTCCATAAGTGGGACACACTATTGTTACGACACCTAGAATTCTAAGAGAAATTTAAATTTTTCGATTGTAGGTGATTAAAATGAATGTATATGAATTCCTTTAAATACTACCTCATAATATCAAAATATGAAAACATGTGTTTAGTTGATTGTAAGTATGGAAGGTGAAGGGGGGCTACTTGGCCAAAAGAAAAAAGAATTTGAATTTGGCAAGTTGAGTTCATGCTTACTAGGTTGACCTTGCAATTGTAGGTGTAATATTACACCAAAGATAGGTTGGACCATGACAAATGATGGCTACCTCAAGATTAGTTAATGTATAATCAGGATAATCAAATAGATAGGTTGAGTTTACATAATGATATTCATACATAGGGATAACATATGATTATATACATATGACTATGTGCCAATAAGAGTTGATAATAAGTAGGTAAATGGGCATATGTTTGCACAATATTATTTCATTTGTTAGTGTCATGTACATGTATTAAGACATTCCCTTAGAATGAGTACAATACTAAATGAGACTTACGAGAGGTCTTTGAATTTGTGGATTCTAGGTGATTAAAATGAATCCAAATGAATGTCTTTAAACACTAGCATACCATATCATGTTGTAAGAGTATGTGTTTATCCAACTCTTGGTGCAGAAGCTGAAGTGCCTAATGCATCAAAATTTGAAAATTTGAATTGAAATTTGTACTCAAAGTCAGCGAAGAATTAGAGATAGGTTGGATCATGATAAATAATTACCACCTTGAGATCATTATATAGATAACATGATGATCATTTAGATATGTCAAAGTAGATGGTGATATATGTGCACATAGAGATATAATATGACTATAAACATATAAAAACAAATAATGACTAAGTAAATAAACTAAATTTTAAACAAGATTATGTCATTTGTAATCATATGCATATACTAGCAGTTGCACAATATTCAATGAGCAACAAAATAGCTGATATGCACAGACCGTAAAGTTCTCATCGCCGACGTCAGTGTCAGACTGGAGGAGATCCCGATGGGGTTCCCCCACGTATAATAGCCTGTCAGCTAATTGAAACATTCTCTTAGAATAAAATAAAAAATAAAAAACGAAATTACATTAGTATACTAATTCCTTGAAAATGAATATAAAACTAAAGCTGAGCTTCTTGTTCAATCCCTTTAATGAAGGAAAAAAAAATTAAAAAGTGTCCAATTAAAAAGTTGAATGTTTAAATGCCGTCTTCAACAATCCATTGAGTGCTTAAAGGTCCTCTGTCTCCTCATTGCTTTTCTAGAAGACAATTAGATTTAGAGTTTACTCTAGATGATCGATATATGATCGAAATGGGCTTCATTATTCGAATAGACAAGCAGTAAACCGCACAAAGACTTTAAATGGCAATAATCGATGGAGAGAGAAAGTGGTGATAAAAGACTTTCATTTTGAGCGGTTCAAATTTCGGTTGTCTTATTTGAACAGAACAGCGAATGTGGAAATCCAGTTGTATTTTCCTCTTCAATCTCCAAAACAAACCAGTGTGTTATTGACCTACCAAAGATATTATGATATGCTCTTTTTGACATGAGGGAAAATATAGTTTTTCCTTCTCCCATGGAGTGTTCGTTTTAAGGATGCCATATGAGATTGGCTGCTAATCTTTTTGGAGGCAGCATAAATACGTCTGTTTTTAATAAACGGACAATTTTCTGGCTCTTCCACTTTCAACCACCTTGGAAAACATCACCCAACATGCAAGAAACATCAAGAAAACTCAGTCATTACATAATACCATAATAGGTGAAGGGCAGTTGACGTCCACTTAGAAGGTAATCATTTGAATTGTTTGTGCATTGTCTTTATATAGCGCGTGGTTTTATTACTAATCTTGCCTTGATCGTGCAACATGAAACCATTGGTAGTTATGGATGAGGTTCGAGTGGTGATGAAATCAATATGTATGGTGAAGCTTTCGTATGCAATTTCTGGCTTAGAGATTTAGCCTTCTATTTGTTCCATTATCTTTTTGAATTATTTGGTCTTTAGAGTGCTTATATCAAATTTAGCTTCAACTGGGAAGATGCGTAACTAAATACAGTAGTTTGAATTGATTCATACCATGCTTATGGTGGAGTCAATTTTTAAGAGAGCTAACTTTCCAATGAAGTGAGTGACTAAATGTGGTTGGGATATCATGGAAAACATGTCTAAATGTCTAAGGGAGTGAGCAATTTGTCATATTCAAAATATATGTTTGATATGTTCAAGGAATGTGCAAAATGGAAAAGCAAGATCCTAGAGTTAAAGGAATCCAAGTTTATAATAAATTATAATGTATTTTAGGTAGAGATCTAATGAAATGATCAACTTTAACACTTTATAGTAAATTTACACATTAATAGAGAAGCACAATACTACATGTATTAAATTATAAAATCTACCTTGTCTATTTAAAGGCTTAAAAACATGTTCAAATGAGGCTATGGATTATACAAATAAAAAATGAACTATATGACTATTTCTTTGTGTAACAATAGGAATCCAAATTGCATTAAGAACCATCAGAAACTGTGGTACATAAAAAATGATTAGCATTGCTCAAATTCATCATCATAACGAGTAAGGAATTACTCCAATGGTTATATTCATAGGAATGAAACAAATAATTGCATAATGAGGCAACACTTGCTAATAAACTTGCATATGAACATTCTATCATAGCACTTTAATCATTCTTAGTGTAACTAGGGCACGCTAAAATTCACAAACTGAAATATGAATCATACATCTCATATTTAGTATCATATTGAAATTAGAATTCAAATTTAAACAAGAATCATATACTTCTTAACCAATAACAAAATGAAGTTAGATTCTAAATTGAAATAAAGAATTTAAGACAAACCTCTTCCGTCCTTTCTCCTTAATCTGAAGTGGAAGAGAGTAAATGGAGAGAGAGCATCATCAAGGAGATTTCTACCTTGCCATGAAGCCATAGGATTCTCCATGCTACCCCATGAAGGGAGCCTGACCCATCACGAAGAGTCTAGCAATCCATGAGCAACATGTGTGAAATCTGTGTAGCTATGGATTATCTATCATATGCAAACTATTAATGCTTAATCAAAAATATCTAGCATATGTCCCTTACCTGTGAAGTGACTCAATTTAATTCAATAATCTTCTCTTATTTGAATTAAAAACTTTGGCCAAAGCATTGAATCATTATTTGATCCCTCGGGTCTATCTCGGTAGTCACTTGGCACCTCTTTACACATGCCAAGTAAGAATTTTTATGTACACTCCGGGTTTACTTATTCTTGAACTACAAACTAAAGATTCTCATATTGCATGATTACTTTAAATTCTTAGATTATAGTCAATTATTCAACAATTTACCATGTTACAGTAATATTGGCACTTCCATTAACCAAATGGTAAGTTATACTTAGGGGGTATTATTCGCTATTGTATATTACAGTGAACCAACAACAACTATTTTGACTGAACGTTATTTTCTATGTTCAAGGCTACAAAGTAATCCAAGACTTGCATTAGATTGCTGGTCATAAATGCAGAGATCTTAAGATAAAAGCTACTGATGAATGCAAAGATTTAGGTCATAGTGCTAGAAATGCACCTCATAGCTATATCATCATAATGCTCTTAAAGATCTCCATATATTACCGATGTTTATTTTTTTATTTACAAATTCAATATGTTGTTATGAGCTTCCTTATGCATGTTGTAGATTTCTATAGTAGTCATGGAAAAACTCATGATTTCACTAGTATTCTCATGGCTGATGTAAAAAGATGCAGCAGTCATATGCAGGCTCATAACCCACATCTCTCAGATTCTTTTCTGGAAAAATGTTGCTTTCCTAAAATTCCTTGAGCAACCATAGTTTAGATGAAATCCTTATTTTATTCATTGGCCACACAATTTCAATAGCCCTAGCAATTCCATAACAGACAGTGTGCTACAAATTGTTGTAACAAGTAAGGTAATGGTATACAATACTGAATTTTTAATCAAAAAACAACTATTGATTGTTTAACAAGTATGCATTCAACATATAGTAGTTGTATGAAAGGAGTTGAGAGAGTTTTTAGCATTGTGGAGTGAAAAAAAGGCATAAGAGTTTATTATTAATTCTAGTTGCAACTAAGTTGTCATTTCCATTAGCCATTTTTTGAACATCCTTCATAGAGAACATCTTTTACCCAAGAAATTTTTGAAGGACTAAACTAGAATCTCATACACATACCTATAACAAAAAATGAGCAGAGGTTTCCTACTTCTTGCTTCCACACAACCCTTTCACCTCTTTGAAGTTGTTCTCCTTTTCTCCAACCAAAATTGAATGCCCAATAGTTCCCCTTTTCCTTGTTTTATTATCAGCTATTCTTCCCTCCTTGCTACGTGGGAGAAGGGGATTTTTCCCAAGTGCTAGCTGTTACTTCATTTTTTTAGACCCTTTATCTTTTGTTGATAGCTAGCTATTCACACTTGTTTTGCTGGCCTCTTATTCTTACTCTTTTAGCTTTTAAGGAAAAATATGAAACTGGCATTCCTTATTAAGGTAGCCTTGTTCAATAATTTTTTTTGTCTTTCCTAAGCTTGGGTCCCACCACTTTATAATATTAGACCTTTTAATTAAGAAAAATATTGATATGTATGGAGTTAGTATATTTTGCTTTTTAACTATTTTAAATATATATATATAGTTTTATATTTACTTTTTTTTTGTATTATAATCCACTCAATATACTTAAATCATTGAGTTAATAATTAAATAATTAAAATATTAAATTCTACCCTTCTAATGGAATATGCAACTTGGAAAAAAATGTTATATGCTTGTGTGTGCTACTCTCACACAAATTGCCCTCGGAAGGCTAGAGTCCCCTTCCTGATGATTCTCTCTCTTTGACAAGAGTGTGTGACTACCTTGTGACACTCCAAAATAGGAAAAATATTAGTCTATTACAATAATGAGATCCAGGCTTAGCAATAAAATTAGCATTTCCACATAAAATTTCAGTCATATAGCCATACATGAAATCATAGAGAACACATTCAAAAACACTATATATTCAACCACATTAATTGTATCATCAACACAATCACCCTTAATGCTAACTAAAACAATTGTTCTTATATCCAGATCAAACCATATACAAGACAACTGTATAAAAATCTAGGGCTAACCATTATGGCAGTTAAGATTCACATTTAGATGAATTCCATAACAACATGACAATACAAAATTAGGGTCGAGTTCCAAATTTAGTTAAAATCTACATCAACTTGTTAATACAAGATTAGGGCTAGGTCACAAGTAGGGTTGTGACATCCCTCCCCTCTAAATATAGTCATTGTGCCGATGACAAAAGTATGTAATCAATTTAACAAAATATCAAATAGATGAGGATATAGGCATTGCATTTCTGCAACATCTTCCCATGTAGCACTATCTTCAGAATATTGGTCCCACTGAACTTTGCATTGGACCAATTCTCTATTGTGTAGCTAAATGATGCATTCTTCAAGGATTCATGGGGGTTCTACCAGTAGCAACCTTGAATCCTGAACCTACAAAGCCCTCCAATCAAGAATATGAGAAGCATCTGGATGATATGGTTTAAGATAAGCACATTATGAATTTGAGAAAGAGCTGGAGGTAGATCCAATCTGTAGGCATCTGGATTTATAACTTCTAGGATGTCAAAAGGCCCCACATATCTAGGAGCAAGTTTAGATGATTTTCTAAAAGAAATAGAGCTTTTTTGAGGTTTTACTTTTAGAAAAAGATTATCCTCCACAGAGAATTCCCTGGAGCTTCTATTTTTGCCTATCTGAACCTTCCTTTAATTTTCTCTTAATTATCTTCATTTTCTCCTGCATCTCCTTCAACATATCAGGGCCAACAATTATTCTATCCTCAATTTTGTCCGAGCTAATAGGAGTACAAAATTTTCTACCATAAAGAGCCTCAAAGGGTGCCATGCCTAGAGAATATTGGAAGGAATTATTGTAGGAGAAATCAACTAATGGAAAGTACTCCTCCCACTTGTATTGCTGGTCCATGTAGTACATTCTAAGCAAGTGTTCAACAATCTGATTGATTCACTATGTTTTTCCATCAGTTTGAGGGTGATATGTAGTGCTAAAGTTTAAACGTGTTCCCAAGGCAGCATTCAGGGTCCTCCAAAACCTTAATGTCATACAAGCATCACAATCATATATGATAATTTCAGGTACCCCATGCAATTTGAATGTCTCTTGGAAAAATTTCTTTGCTAAAGTCATGGATCCATTCATTAAATTCCCAGGGATGAAATGTGCTAACTTGGTGAGTTTATCCATAACCACTAAGATAACATCATGCTTGGATTGTGATTTTGTTAGTCCTTGAATGAAATCCATACTAATAAATTTCCATTTGTACTTTGGAATGTCATGTGGGTATAGGTTTCTTGTAGGGTGCACATGTTCAACCTTGACTTACTGGAATTCTAGACACTTAGCCACATATTCAACTACATCATTCTTGAGCCTTGGCCAAAATATAATGGTTTTAGATCAGTCATGAGTTTATTTACCCTTGGGTGACTGGAGTATGGAACATTATGGGTCTCTTCTAAGACTTTAGTTCTTAATGCACATTAAGCTAGAATACACATTCTTCCTTGAAATCTTAAAAGGCCATCAGGTTCAAGCTTGTATTCCCCAATCCTTACCAGGTTTGAATGGTTTTCTTGCAAAGTTGTTGTAATCTTGTTATAGTATTTATCATCTTTTAAGTGGTCAAGATCTTGTTGCTTGAAAGTGGTTTGGAAAGTTGATATAGCAAAGAGATGTTTTCTTCTGTTTAGTGTGTCAACCACTCTATTCTCTTTCCCTTTTATATAACCAATTTCAAAATCATATTCACTCAAAAATTCTAGCCATCTTCTTTGAAAAGCATTAAGATTAGGTTGGGTAAATATATATTTAAGGCCCAAATGATCTATCTTAAGTTTAAAGGGCTTCCCTATAAGATAATGCCTCCACATTTTACAAGGAATGCACAATAGCTACAAGTCACGTGGAGCACAGTTTAACTCATATTGCTTAAGTTTTCTAGATTCGTAAGCTACCACTTGACTATTTTGCATTAAGAATCCACCCAATCCTTCACTAGAGGCATCTGCTCCACCATTAGGATTGGGTACAATTGGAATTAGTGTAGTGTTGAGCTTGTATTCAATACTTGAAATGCTTGCTCACATTTACCTGTCCATTCAAAACTTTTCTCCTTTTGGAGATTGGTAATTTGGGATTTGTAATCTTGGAAAATCCTTCTACAAATCTTCGGTAATACCCTACCAAGCCCATGAAACTGCGGACTTCCTGCATATTGCTTGGGGTTGGTCATTCCATGATAGCTTTAATCTTAGTTGGGTTTACTAAAATTGCCTCAATGGAAATAATGTGTGCAAGATAATGTATTTTCTTTTGATAGAAAGAGCATTTGGACAATTTTCCAAAAAGTTGGTGTTCCCATAGCTATTGCAGAACTATTCTCAAGTGTTCTTCATGATCCTTTTCATTTTTGGTGTAGACCAAAATATCATCAATAAAAACTATGAAAAAATCATCCAAACGGTCCTTGAAAACACTATTCATTATATTCATGAAGGCTGTTGGAGCATTTGTAAGACCAAAGGGAAGAACAGTGAACTCATAATGTCCATATCAAGTTCTAAAGGCAGTCTTGGGGACATCCTCCTCTTTAATTCTTAATTGATGGTATCATGATCTTAAGTCAATCTTGGAAAATAGTGTAGCTCCCTTCATTAAGTCAAAAAGATCATTGATTCTAGGTAAAGGATGTACCTATTCTTTATATTCAACTTATTGAGCATTCAGTAATCTATACACATTTGAAGTGTGTCATTCTTATTTTTGACAAAAAGCATTGGCACTCCCCATGGTGACACACTTGGTCTGATTAGACCTTTATCTAACAATTCCTGAAGTTGAATCTTCATTTCATATAGCTCATTGGTTGCCATTTTATATGGGGCCTTAGATTGTGGTTCAACCCTAGGTATGAGGTCAATAGAAAAATCAAATTCTCTTCTAGGCAGTAGTCCTGGTAATTCTTTAGGGAATATATCTCAAAATTCTTGAAGAATAGGATAATCCTCCAATGATGGAGTCCTAGCACTTCCTAGCACTTCAACATGGATGGCATACATGATGCATCCCTTCCTCTGGGCCCTTTTAACTTGCATAGTAGAAATTTTTCTGAGGCTAATTGGTCTTTGAATACCATATATTTGAATTGGGTTCCCAAAATCATCCAGGCATAATACAATCTTATCCAAACAATTAATCATGGCTTTATGATGCGCCTACCAGTTATTTCCCAAGATTACATCATATGAACCTAAGGGGGCACATACAAGTTCACTTGAGTGGTGAATCCTGGAAGCTCTAATTCACTATAAGCCAAACAATGGTCTACCTTCCTCTCATGTCTTGGTTACCATATGGAACCATCCAAGATTTCATCATAGGACTAGCTCTTCTAGGCAATTTATTAACTACTCTAGGGTCCATAAAACATTCTATGGTTCTTGTATCAATTAAATGACCCCAAAGTTTACCTGTTACTTGAATAGGAGTGGCTTAAAAATTTGATTGCCTATCATTCACTGCTACAAAAATTGGATGCTGAATAGATTGTGGACCACCCTTTGCAAGTTTACCTGTTGCCCTTTGTGGGCATTGGTTTGCATAATGCTCTCCTCCACAAACATAACACCCATCTCTAGGCCCCTTTTGGCTTGATGACTTATCTTGGCTAGTTTCCTTATTATTTTCATTACCGTTATGATTCTTGGGTTTCACAAATTGCTTACCCTAATTGTTCCTTGTGCTCTTTTGTGGTGTTTGCTTACCCTTCTAGAATTTCCTTTTAAAATCATTTGTTGATGGCAGATTATTATGATTATTTTTTTTCCCCTTTTCTCCTTTTTGGACTCAACATTAGTAAGGGGTCATTGTTCTTGCGTAATTTCCTTTTCAGAAGCAACATCCATTGACTGAGGGCTATGGAGGTCCACTTCTACCCTAATTTGGGGATTTAGCACCAATATAAACTTCCTAATTTGGAAGAGCTCATCTTGTTGGTACAAGGACACATATTTTAGTAGTTGAGTGAATTTTCCCCAATATTGAATGACTGATAATTCCCCTTGTCTCAAATCTTGTAATTATGTTATCTTTTGATCAAACTAAAGTTGGGGAAGCCATTTCTACCTAAATAAGGTTAAGAAAACTTTCCAAGAGATAATTTCGATAGTCAATTATTTTTCAATTATCTTATTCTCCCACCAAGTGGCCACCTCTCCTCTTAGTTGGAAGGCTTCCCACATTGTCTTGGTTTTATCCAAGAGATTTCTTAGCTCATAATATTTTTCCATGGCCACTATCCAAGCCTCTGCACCATCTCCCAATGTTTTTCCATAATAAATGGGTGGTGCAACCTTTTTAAGGTCCTTTTTCAATTCATTCTCAATCTTAGCCCTCTTATTTTTGGACCTTACTACATTAGTCAAAGTTCTCTCGGTACTGCCTTGTTTACTAGAAGAAATTTCATAGTTCGTGCTTTGACTTGGCACTGAATGGTTTCTTTAACTTCTTGCTCCAAGGCATCCATCCTAGCTTGTGTATTAGTTAACATAGCTCGAGTAGTAGTTAGAATAGCCAACATGTGGTCTAATTTATCTTGTTGTTCATTAGCATTTTCAGGACTGCTAAGTCCAGACTCTTGATTTTGATGCATGATGCTTCTTTCCACTCTATAAATACTTGAAAGAATAAGAGTGCATCAAGCGAAGTAGACAAGGCCCTAGTGTTTAACCTAGCTCTGATACCAAATGTAGCAACAAGAACCCAAATTGCATTAACAACCATGAAAAACTATGGTACATACAAATGATTAGCATTGCTCAGATTCATCATCATAATGAGTCAGGAATTACTCCAATGGTTATATTCATAGGAATGAAACAAATAATTGCATAATGAGGCACCACTTTCTAATAAACTTGCATATGAACATTTTATCATAACACTTTAATCATTCTTAACTTGTTAGGGCATGATAAAATTCACAAACTAAAATATGAATCATACATCTCATATTCAGTATCATATTGAAATTAGAATTCAAATTTAAATAAGAGTCATATACTTCTTAACCAATAACAAAATGAGGTTAGATTCTAAATTGAAATAAACAATTTAAGACAAACCTCTTCCATCCTTTCTCCTTAAACTAAAGCGAAAGAGAGTAAAGCAAGAGAGAGCTTCATTGGGGCAATTTCTGCCCTACCACTAAGCCATAGGATTCCCTGTGCTACCCCTCGAAGGGAGCCTAACCCATCACAAAGATTCTAGAAATTAGTGGCCAACATGTGTGAAATCTGTGCAGCTATGGATTATCTAACATATGCAACTTGTTATTTCCCAAGAAAAAATATCTAGCATATGTCCCTTACACATGAAGTGAATCAATTTAATTCAATAATCTTCTCTTATTTGAATTAAAAGCTTTGGCCAAAGCATTGAATCATTATTTGATCCCTCGAGTCTATCCCAGTAGTGACTTGGATCCTCTTTACAAATGCTAAGTAATAATTTTTATGTATGTACTTCTGGTTTACTTAGTCTTGAACTACAAACTAAAGATTCTCATATTACATGATTACTTTAAATTCTTAGACTGTAGTCAATTATTCAACAATTTACCATGTTCAGTAATATTGGCACTTCCATTAACCAAATGGTAAGTTATACTCATAGGATATTATTCCTTATTGTACATTACAGTGAACCAACAACAACTATTTTGACTGAACTTTATTTACTCTATTCAAGGTTACAAAGTAATCCAAGACTTGCATTAGATTGTTAGTCATAAATGCAAAGATCTTAAGATAAAAGCTGCTGATGAATGCACATATTAAGGTCATAATGCTAGAAATGCACCTCATAACTATATCATCATAATGCTCTTAAAGATCCCCATATTATTGAGTTTTAGTTTTTTGTTTACATAGTCAATATGCTGTTATGAGCTTCCCTATGCCTGTTGTAGATTTCTACAATAGTCATGGAAAAACTCATGATTTCACTAGTATTCCCATGGCTGATGTAAAAAGATACAACAGTCATATGCAGGCTCATAACCCACATCTCTCATATTGTTTTGTCTAAAAATGTTGCTTTCCTAAAATTTCATTAGAAACCATAGTTTAGATGAGATCCTTATTTTATTCATTGGCCACACAATTTCAATAGCCCTAAGAATTCCATAATAGACAGTTTGCTGTAGATTGTTGTAATCAGTAAGGTAATGGTATACAATACTAAAATTTTAATCAAAAAATAATTGTTGATTGTTTAACAACTATGCATTCAACATACAATAGTTGTATGAAAGGAGTTGAGAGATTTTTCAACATTGTGGAGTTAAAAAAAATGCATTAGAGTTTATTATTAATTCCATTTGCAACTAAGTTTCCATTTCCATTAGTCACTTTTTGAACATCCTTCAAAGAGAACATCTTTTACCCAAATAAGTTTTGAAGGACTAAATTGGAATCTCATACACATAGCTATAACAAAAAATGAGCAGAGGTTTCCTACTTCTTGCTTCCACACAACCCTTCCTCCTCTTTGAATTTGTTCTCCTTTTCTCCAACCAAAACCAAAAGCCCAATAGTTCCCCTTTTCCTTGTTTTATTATCATCTATTTTTCCCTCCTTGCTACGTGGGAGAAGGGGTTTTTTCCCAAGTCCTAGTTGTTACTTTATTTTTTTAGACCCTTTATCTTTTGCTGATAGCTGGCTATTCACACTTGTTTTGATGGCCTCTTATTCTTACTCCTTTAGCTTTTAAGGGAAAATATGAAACTGGCGTACCTTATTAAGGTAGCCTTGTTTAATAAAAAAAATTGTCTTTTCTTAGTTTGGGTCCCACCTCAGCTTGGGTCCCACCACTTTATAATATCAAAAATTTTAATTAAGAAAAATATTGATATGTATGGAATTAGTATATTTCACTTCTTAATTATATTATTTAATTTTCTTGTTCTTTTTATTTTTAAATAAATGAATAAATATATATATCAATTGTTTTCTATATATATATTTTTGTATTATAATCCATTGAATATACTTAAATCATTGAGTTAATAATTAAATAATTAAAATATTAAATTATACCCTTCTAATGCAATATGCAACTTGGAAAAGAAAATGCTATATGCTTGTGTCTGCTACTCTCACACAAATTTCCCTCGAAAGGCTATACTCCCCTTCTCGATGATAGTCTCCCTCTCTTCAATGAGAGTGCGTGACTGCCTTGTGACAGTCCAAAATAGGAAAAATATTTGTCTATTACAATAATGAGATCTAGGCTTAGCAATAAAATTAGCATTTCCATATAAAATTTCAGTCATATAGCGATACATGAAAACATAGAGAACACATTCAGAAACACTATATATTCAACCACATTCATTGTATTATCAACATGATTACCCTTAACGCTAACTAAAACACTTGTTCTTATATCCAGATGAAACCATATACAAGACAACTATATAAAAATATAGGGCTAACCATTATGATAGTTAAGATTCACATTTAGATGAATATCCATAACAACATGGCAATACAAAATTAGGGCCTAGTTCGAAATTCGGTTAAACATCTATATCAACATGTCAATACAAAATTAGGGTTGGTTCACAAGTAGGGTTGTGACAGTTTGTCATTAAGGATAAACTCTCTAACCTTTATTTACCTTTATGCTACTTCAAAAAAGGTTATTTGGTTTTCTCTTTCTTCTACCTAGGAAAACCTCTAAGATGCTTTTATACTTATTTTCAAAGCTGACATGCCCTATTTTTTCCCTCATATCCTCCTCTATACAAACCAATCATTTTACTTATAGGATTAGCAATTCCTTTCCTTTGATCTACTCCTCGTAAAAGAAACCATGCTACCCTATAACTATAGAAGGGTTGCTTCTCCCAAAACACGTATGTTTCCCACATTAAAGACCATGAATACATGTCACCACAACAACAAAGAAATTATTGCCCATTAAGAGATTAACATAGACCAAACTAGGAAAGTTGAAAGTCACTAGTACTTACATTAGGAAGTTAAATAGTTCCACTCTTCTATTTTATTCATGAAAAATAACAAAAAAAAGAATGTGCCACCCA
Source organism: Sequoia sempervirens (assembly GCA_007258455.2). NCBI lineage: Eukaryota > Viridiplantae > Streptophyta > Pinopsida > Cupressales > Cupressaceae > Sequoia > Sequoia sempervirens. The sequence continues at coordinate 53,256 of VDFB02375332.1, forward strand.
AATGAATATGATAAGTTATTAGGATGAAAAGAAATTGATCAACAATTGCCAAGAGAATTAATATTTTTTCTAAAGAAAATGATTAAATGTACTAGATGCCAATGACTAAGGAAAGAAATAAAGCACAACTTATGAAGAGATCAAATTAGCTTCCGAGAAGGAAATATAATGAATCTTTTAAAGAAAAATGATGTCTAATAGTTGTTGCTCTCACATCATTATAAAAAGAAAACTTAACCAAGATTAAAAAAAAAGAAAATTAATCATTCATGAAAATATAACCAATTCCACTTAGTTTTCTTTCCAAATTACTTTTTGTTATGACACTAACATTTAATTTATGTAATAGTGTTAAGCATTTGTTGCATGATTGGCCTAAATATTTTTATTTATCTGTTGTTTGGATAAGGTGCATTGTTCACCTTGCATAATACTTGTAATGTAAAAGTAATATTTATTTGTGGTGCACCTAGGGAATCTAAGGATGTGTGCATCACATGGGCTAGAAATTGTTGGAGACACTTGTATGTTGTATTTAACATTGGGATAAATATTTAATCTAAGTTGTACATTAGGAAAATATTTAATATTAGAAAAACTCAGTATTAAAAATTAAATGAAGGGAACATGGTCTTGTAGGTTCATAGATTTAGAGGCTCATGGTTTATCTAATACCGCTTCTTAGTTTTGTGGAAGATTTTTTTCTATAAAATAAAGCACGTGTGTAGTTTTTGAGGCTACTTGTCATACCCTTTGGTTTATAGGTCAAGGTTGATTGAGAATCTTTTGTAAGTCACATATGTGAGGAGAGGAAGAATGGATTGGGATATGTAGTTACATTATTGTCATTTTTTTGTTCGCATGGAGTGTAAAAGTTGATCTTGTGCATAGTTTAATTTATGGCCATACAAGAAAACAATGAATACATTTTCAAGGTTAGAGGTATTCTTGTAAACCTAGGTTGTTGTAGATATTTGGTTTGATAATAATTTGGAATTTAGATTCTATTTTTAGACTCTTTTTGTGAAATTTTTGGGGGAAATATTTCATTGGAGACTTATAGGATAAAAATAGACCTTACCATTGATTCTAGAAGGCCCAAAAACTCATAGATCCATACATAACTAAATATATTTTGATTATAGAATTTTTTTCCCTATTTTTAGAGTCATGTAGGAATATTTGACTACACAATGATCTATAAAGTAATAAAGAATTTGTATAGTAGGGTAGTGTTGGTGCTAAGTCAATGGTATGGTAATTTTTATTTTAGCACATTCTTTGATAATTTTTTTATTTAAACATTAGGAGTGAAGTTTTATAGCTAAAAAAAATTATTGGACACTAGTTGTACATGGCATGTTAATATTTGTTTAGGGTTTTGTAGGACCACTATGTTGTATAGGATAAGTAGAGGAATACATTCTTGGTCATGTGGGGTTCCATATAATAAAATTTGGGGGACTAACAATGCCTACTAGATAGTCACTAACTCCCTAGATGTTAGTCACAATCAACAATGGGGGCTAAGACATTGAAGGTCACTCCAGTCACTAGCTATTGAGTCATTGACTAAACTACTAACACTATCTAGTTACTATGGAAAGACCACCACCTCTTCGTTCCATTGGGCTACCACCACCACTATCAACACTACCAATGAGAAACTACCAACCACTACCTTTTCTTTTGAATACCTAAACGAGGAGAGTTTTTTGAGTGGAATAAGTTTCACCTAAGGAATAATATTTTTATGTTATTATAATTAACACAAATCTCTTTCTATCTACTATGTTGTGGTATTAGTTATTTTTCTATATTTTTTATTTTTATATAGAAAATAATAGTTGGAAATCAGATTTTCTCTCACTAATTTGAGAAGTCATGTCATGCATGTATGGTGTCTAATTTGTAGTTCTCCATTACACCAAAACTTGAAAGTGTTAGTGAGCTTACAAACCAACACCTTCACCTAGACCCAGAGTGGCGATTAGTCCACGATATCATATGCCTAGAGGTGTGGCAATTAGTTCAACACCCCCCTTCTGACGCAACTCAGGGGAATCGAACTTGGGTTGAGGCTTTGATACCATATGTAGTTTTTTGTTACACCAAAACTTGTAAGTGTTATTGAAGTTCCAAACCAACACCTTCACCTAGACCTAGAGTAGCGGTTAGTCCACGAGATCATATGCCTAGAGGTGTGGCAGTTAGTCCAACATAATTTTATATTTCTTAGAGGTGATGGAGAGAGTTTTTAAAGAAATTCACAATGTATTAAAGGATTGGAGATGTTGATATGTGATTTTATCACTTAGATTCATGTATTTTAGATATTTGTTTGTTCCATTAGCTTTGATACTTTGTGAGCTTATAGAAAATTAAATCTTGAGGTGATTCAATGTTTGATTATTAATAAAACTTACATGTTTATCTCTAGTTATCCCTATTTAGCATGATTACTAAAGAGATGTTAAATTTATAAATTATGTTCTCAAATCATAAAGTTCAACAAGTTTTAAGGTTGCCTATACTTACAAGTTGCACATGGATGACTTAGATGTGAGCCATTT